>JAOYNQ010000013.1:3802666-3826416 GCA_026259685.1 Tagetes patula
TTAAAGAACCGTTAGGTTTAAACACCCCGATAAAGCATCGTTTTGTCATTTGGAGCACCGTTTCGATGTAAATTTTAAATCAATCGACTCATATTCTTTTTCCGATCAAAAACCATAAAACGTCGACCTGAAATTCAAAAAAAGAGATAACGCTGTTAACTTTTTTAACGACGGGTCCATTAGTGACCAAAATGATAAAATTTCGGACCGCTAGCACATATTTCAAAAGTTGAGACCGAGAACGGCAAAAAGCTAATAGTTAGATCCGTTAATATCCAATACTTCTTGTATTTATATATTTGACATTACAACTTTACTCCTCTTTAAAATGACACATATTCGTTTTAGCGGTTATCAAGCAACTTTTAATTTAATATTTACATTTATCTTTATTGTCACCGTTTTAATTTTTTATTAAACTATCAGTGGTTGATATTTCTAATGGTCTTTAAATGAAAAACTGTGATGGTTTTGCATCACGTGCTTATTTAACCAAAAGTAAATATAAATTTATTTTTTTATTTGCTTATATTCATACAAATTTATTTTTTTCTAGTACACTTATACAAACACATCATTGTTCTTGCATGTCATTAGTAACATCCTAAATTTATCATCATCAATTTTAATATCATTCGCAAAATTTGGACTATTTTTACCAATTTGATCATTTTCTTGTCATATTTTCAAATATAATTTGCCGATAAGAATCCATTTTTAATTATTCGGTAAATCAGAGGTATCATTTTAGTTCCTTAGGTGCATCTTAACACATAAAACAATAATTAATACTCAAAATTTACATAATGTCCGAAAATTTTTGCCATATGCGGAGCTACCCTAGTCACCTCTTATATCCACCCCAGACAACATGCATTATCACAACACTACAAACAACGACATCAACGTGATGGATCGTTGCGTTGCTCTACCAGTTTAACCACCATAGCGCTGGTGAAGAGAGGATGAAAGTGTGTGTATTTGTTTTTATTTTTATATCATTTGTTAAATCACTCACATGAGTTATGTAAGAATTTGTGACAATGGAAAAAATGGGTTTGGTGTTTAATTGTTGTGTTCTGACATCCCAGCATGGTACGCAAGTGGGCAGTGGGTCCCCACAATACACGTGTCTGTAAACTTTGAGGGGAAGTAATAAAATAAATAAATATCAATGGTCCCATCAACAGTAGTAAATTAGACAAGTCTTGAAAGTAGGACCAGTAATGAGACGCCACGTGGAAAATTATATCCAATCAACGGTCCAGATGGTGGGTCAGTCGATTGTAACAGATGTGGTGTGGTGTACGTTGGTTGTATGATATGGTTGTCACTCGGTACACGAAAAGCCGACTGATCGTATGCTTTTCATTGACACGTGTACGGTCCTCACTTTCTGTAAAAGTTAGACCCTTTATTACCCATTTTCAATCATCTAACTATGAGTTCGAATCCCGATAAAGTAAAAAACAAAATATATATAAACACGTTGGTTTCATCATCTCTTTCACGGGTCTTTAAAATATACTTTAATTTGGACACATTAAATTTTATTTGAAATTTTTTTTAAGTTTATAGGAAGTGTACCAGTCCCTTGTATACAACTATGTGAATAGTATACAACATAACAAAAGTCGAAGCAAAATCCGAAAAGCGGATTGTATTCATAGCCGTAAAATTAAACCGGGATATGATTTCGGTATGAGTTTTGGTGGCTAACCGTATTATGAGGGGTGAGTTTTTTGTTTGGTATTTAGTTTCACAAAATCTTAGTTATTTGGTTTGGTTTTTATTATATTTGTAACTGCAACGAGTTGTAAATTTAGTTCCGGTTCGTTTGCTAACCTTATCTGAATTTTGAATTTTGTTATCACGGTGGTTTCAAAGAATCTTGATTACAGTTCAATTAGTTTGTATTCGACAAGATTCAAACATGTTTTTTTGTCGTTTAGTTCGGTTTGTTAACACATTTTTCTATTTTGATTCAGTTACCAGATAAATTCAAACAGTTTGATAACATAACAAACCTTTATTTGAAACTCTCTTTAACATGAAATACAATTTCAATAAAATAAATAAATTCTTATCATAAATTTTAATATTTTTGTTTTCCGTAATGAAAAAAAAATATAAATTTTCAGGGACTAAAGAGTATAATAGGATTTTATTCAAAATAAAAACACTAGATCAAAACCCAAGATTTTATTTGAATAAATATTTGAGGAACTACTTTAAATATCCACTAAAAACAAACATGTCAACACAATGAATAGGGTTCATTAGGCAAAATGTCATTTTCGTTGTTAGAAAACAAATATATTTAAGTGAAGTATACATAGAACTTGACCTCTTCGTATGGACGGAGCCCTCATTTTCTTCACACCTTTTTTGCTATATTTCAAAACTATGTTGTCACATACCATTAAATAAATACATTAAACATATAATACTAGCCTTTTTTTCAACAATTGTTTTTTTTATTTACTTTTTTAATGTCTTGATAAAGTTGGAATATTTTTATATTTATTATAATATCTTTTTCCAATAATAAGTTTTCTAACACTTACTTTCAGTCACACTTGTGAAAGTTATGGGAACGAACAAGACTGTTTTGTATTTCCGCTACAACTCCGAACCGTTAAAAGTTCAAATGAAACCGATTATATAGGTGTAAAATAAACTAATTTTTAAGATATTTTAAAGTAAAAACTTTTATAATAATTTAATAACACTATTTAAACACGTTATAAATGATCTCTTCCTTGAAGTGAAATGATAAATAAAATGGTCATAGTACAATAATTTTCATTTCGATATTGGAAAATTTTCACTTTCATTTAAAATCGATAAAAATAGGCTAATTAAAGCCTAATTTCACAAAAAAAATGTTATATAACCACGACTAAAAATGTTATGTAACAAATTTGACCGATTTTAGTTAAATACATTTTTGGGTTCAACTTCAACTATTTGATAGAACAACAAGAGAAACTCAATTGAAACTAAACAAACAAAGACTAGGATATGTCGACACAAAAGACGAAAACGTATAACCTAACTCATTTAGTGTGGGACCTTTAAAAGATTCAACATATACACATAAAACCAAAAGAATAAAAATAAAGAGTAATTATATACATGTGTGTCGATCTTCTTATCATTAGACATGTTTTTAGACCCATGAACAACTTTTCCAATTTTCCATGCAAACGCTAGACAAAATGGTTTATAACGTTTGATAAGTGATAAGTTGCAACAAAAATGATATATGACCCTTAAATTACACCATAATTTGCTCCTATAAGATTTGAAATTCAGACAGACCTCTATTGCTTCAAATACAAACGTGTTACAACTTACAAATAAACCACCAATCTTATTTGCATCTATGTTATATAATTAGATTAGAAAAGCAAAGTACCCATATTAATAAAACACATGCATTGTTGAATATGAAAAATATAGAGTTTTTATTGGCATCTATTTCTAAATACAAGGAAAGCATCTATTAATAAAAATATTTTAATGGCAAGAAGAAATTTCAAGGGATCCTGATCACATGTAGAGAAAACTTTAAGGAAACAGCCAAAAGGTTATTGCTAGGGTACCCTTATCCCTCATTAGGATCTTGAATTGTAATAAACCTTTCACCAAATGTGAACTTTGAGGAAAAAACCAAAAGGATTGTTGATCTACAATAGGTTACCCTACATAACCCTCAATTGTACATCTTGATCAAACACCTTTAACCAATACACAAGTTTATGGCCAAAGCCAAAAGGGTTGATCACCAATAGGGTATCCTCCTAAAGAACCCTCATTAGGGTCAATATACGACTCGTATTCGATCTTTGGACACCTAAGAATGGTCAAATTATCCTCTTCGTCTTGCGAAAAATCAGATTGGTTTTCAAACACATTTGATGAATCACAAGGCTCTAGAAATGAAGAATGGTTCCCCTCAGGGCTATATGAGTCGATTATATCGCTTTTTGTAGAAACCGAATTCGCATATTCTTGCTTGCATATCACCATTTTTGGTTCATTACTCCATGTTTGAATTGAAACTTGATTTGGTTCTTTTTCTTGAGTAGTTACATCCAATTCTTTTGAGGGTAACTCATTTGGAATTGAATCTTTTTCCCCATTTTCCCTTTTATTTAACTTTTCTTTTAGCATTTGAACCTATATTTGGCAAAAAAAAAAAAAGTTACATTAAAACTTTATATTAATATATAAACAAAAAGAGACATAGTTAAACAATAAATGCTAATAATTTATATAACCAATCATGCATATATACCTCTTGTTTCAATTTGTCATTGTGTTTTTGGAGGCAATCAAACTCTGATTTGAGTTTATCATAACTCGAATTCAAATTCTCATAATCTTTTTCAAGTTGTTTTGTCTTGCATCTTGCTCGACGATTTTGAAACCAAATTGCGACTTGTCTTGGTTGCAAATCAAGTTCTTTTGCAAGCTGAATTTTTCTTTCTGGTTCAAGTTTATTTTCCTCTTTAAAACACTTTTCAAGACATTGAACTTGATCAGAAGTTAACCGGCGTTTCTTCTCCGGTTGCCGGAGACAATTTTCATAGTCGTCATCGGAGTTGTACTCTTTCTTTGTATTCATTTTTTCCCCTGTCAATAATTATCAAAATAAACATTTACTTATAATAAGCAAAACGGGCAACAAGTTGCGTCGCTAATAAATACTGATAGACACGTGTTCTTTAATTCTTGATCAAGATTTAAAGAAATTACCATGAAATGAGTTGGAGAGCCAAGGTGAATCAAACCCATCAGAAGAAAACCCAAATTTTTGATTTTGGAGCAAAGTTTCAAACACAATTCCACCCTCCATTGCTTTTGTGATTTTCTTGAAATTTCAATTTTGACTTTTTTTTTTATTTGAGTGGTCAAAGTTAGATGATGACTGGGAGATGGGGCTTATGTCTAAAAAAGCAAGTGATTAGAATTACAATCATGTGATGGTGGAAAGAGATCATGCTCATGAATCACAATATGGTTAGGGTTATGAAAACCATGGAAAATGTGTGTGTTTTAGAAAGAGAAGAAAAGAGTGTGAGAGTGAGTGTGTATTTGTGTGTGTGTGTGAGATGGGATCGTGTGTGGGGGAGAAGGGGATGATGGGGTTTATAACAACATAAAGTAATGGGTGAGGAAGGGAGGCATTTGTAGTAGATTTTTGTTGATAATCACAAAAGGAATTAGGTTGTAGTAGAGGAGGATATTGGCAACAACTAAAAGCATTCATTACATTTAAAAGATTATTGGTTTGTATAATCATTTATTTACTTTAGTTTATTTGGATATGAAATTTTTAAGACTATTTAAAAATAGAGTAAATTACAAATTTGGCCTTTATAATAAGTCAAATTACGGATCTTGGCTTTCAATTTAAATTTTTGCACTAGTTGGCATTTATATAAATTTTTCTCACGGTTTTGAACCTTTAAGTTAACGACGTAACACATGAAAGAAATAAATGATAATAAGCGCCGTCGTGTCTCTATATATCTCAGATCCCACCATAGTATTCACCTGTTTAAGTTCATCTTCAGTAACACATGAAAGAAAGTCATGAACGCGAGATCCGATCGTCACATTGTGCGACCATCCACGTATGTAGTTGTGTGGTAACATGGAATTCCCTTACCCTTTAATTTAGAAGGTCGGTGGCTTGCTACTACTTGAACACCATTTTTTCAACTTGTCCATCTACTTTGTTGTTTTTACAACTTGGCCCCCAAACTCAAATTTAACATATTTACAATTTTGATCCACGACTTTGACTTATAATCAATTTTGCTCATGAATACTTTACCAATTTACTACATTAACATCTACTCTACTTTTGATATATTTACTACTTTAATATGTTATGAATTATGAATTTATAGCGTAACATACGACAAGTAAAATTTTGTTATCATTTCGTCATATGTACGAGACTCGACCGTCATATCACGTGACTTTATTTAGTATGAATAAAATGAAGGTATGGGCATGAAAATATTAAAAGCTTGACTTGTGTGGCACTAAACTAAAAGAATAAAAATATGAAACCGAAAGTCATCATCATTTACCAAAATGGGTTTTTGGAAAACATTAGAAAAGAATATCTTTTTAACGGGTTTACGTTTAGTTTCAAATTTCAAATTTATCAATTTTAAATGACATACAAAATTAAAAATCTCAATATCTCATTATGTTCCTTTGATCAAGAACTTCTATCAAAATATTTTCTTTTGGGGTCGAGCCTATTATAGGGGCACCCGACTTAAGAAAAAAATATCAGTGTCCGTCTCAAAATACGTATCAGTGTCCGCCTCTACAGTATAGGCGCCCAAGACAGTTGTAAATGACGTTGACACCTTTTTTGAATGGAAATACGTAGTTTGTTATAAAGTTGGTAAATAGTAAAAGAGTGGTTATACACAAGAGTAAATTACAACTTTCTGCATCTATGTATCTAGTAAATTTTCTTTTTCGTTCTTAAACCTTAACATAAGTCCATAAATAGAAAGGGAGTGTAGCTTTTATCTCTCTTAACTTCTTAAATACCTCGGTATAATTCAATAGTATCGTGCAATTTTAAAAATACCTTTACTATAATCTAATAATATCATGTCACCTCAAAAGAACCTTTACGATAATCCTATAATATCATCATTTTTATTCATAGTATGCATAAGAAATGATGAAATCTGTTACAAAATACGAACATAAAAAATGACTTTTGCTACTTCCTTAGAATGAAATGATAAAATTGCTAAAAGAATAAAAAGAAAATGGATGGGACTTATGTTATTTTACTTGTAGGCAAAAAGCGAAATTCACGTTTGAAGTATCCAAATGTTTCAACGTTCGAAGAGACCTGTTTTTTAATAATATTTTTGTTTTATCTATTGTTATAATAGTGATTGTTGTATCAAAGATCTTATATATGAGTTATCAAGTTTATATCATAACTTTGTAAGAATTGTTGAGTTGGCGTGGAAACAAAGTATGAACATCCATCCATGTGAATAAATAGTATGGACAAATCAGTCTTTTTCTAGGAAAAGGTTGAGTCACGACCACCTATAGTCATAGAGATTAGATTGGTCAGTTTTGTTTTGTTTTTTTATCATAAGCCAACCCATCCTCTGATCCTCATGTTAGTTTTGCAGACACAACCGAACCTAACCCAACTGGCTCATAGTCTTCCAAGTTCCAACTGGCTCCATCATTCGGCTTCAAACTATTGGGATGCACAAACTTTTTATAATGCCGGTTCATTTTTGTGAACGAAAAGCAGGTTGAGGTTGAAACCGGTTTGTGTTGAGATTGAGTTATGACTAGGTTGAACCGGCTTTAAGTAGTTTTGCTTGGTTTAGTTTGGGTTTCATTGGTATTCGTTTTGGCTGGTTTATTTTGGCTTGCATTTGCATTGAGACTTGAGAGTGTACGTATCGGCTGGGTGACCGCTCGGGGCCCAATTTGTCGACGGGCCTGAATATATATTTGTTTTCGTTTAAGTACCGCTTGTCGATTAATGCATTTTATTTGTTTAACTTGTTAGTAGTTAAATGTTCGAAACGGGTGAAACAAATTAATAAAGATTTTAAAACCTAATTACATATTTTAGATAAGCCTTATTAACCCAATTACATTTAATAAATAAATAATTCAATAATGTTTTTTTTCTTAACTTAACCATTTTAACTCGGTGTACTGTTTGATTACTCGAAATCACCTACATGGCTGCACCACATCAATTTATACCAACGATTTAGCAATCTCACCTATGCCTATTTTTACTTCTTGCATAGGTACGTACCTCAAAGGACTCGGCCTTACCGTTTAGGCCTCGATTACGGCTCAAAAGCTTTTTTTGTTTACATTAAAAACTTAACCATAGTCTTATCCAACCCCATATGTAGGCCTGGATAATTAACCAATGAAAATAAAAATCATCCAACAAAGGCATATATACAATCGTTTAAAATACGAGATTTACTTTTTAAACTTTTTAGCAACATAATGATTGGCATTTAGGATAAGGCATGAAGGATGAGAATCAAAAGAGGCTTTTGTAAAAATGAAAGAAACACTTTAGATGACTTGTAAAATGGAGAGACCATAAGCTTCATGATTAAATCAACATTAATTAATGAAAGTTTGAGTGTTAAGATAAGAGTTCAAAATAAACACCATAACTCGACGTTATTTACTTCTTAGCTAATAAAACCGTTAGTTAACTGATCTTTATAAAAGATGTTCAATGTATACTATAATTCACTAAGATGGTGTCACATATGTGTCAACATGAGAGTATTTAAAAAACGTATTTATAAATGTATAAGTATATAAGGTTTTATCAGGACGTGACACGTATGGTTGTAATAACCAACCTCCTAATGGGCTATTTGTCAAATTCTGAATCATTAAGTACTGAATGGTTAAAAAGTCTGAATCATTAAGAGCATTTATCAATGAGAGAGATGTTAAGATAGAAATACAGATGAAAGTATAATTAGTATATGCTCCATTCAGTTCCATTCAGCACTTAACTGAACCATTCAGATACTCTTTTTTTATTAAACAAACACTTTGAATGTTAAATCTGAATGATTAAGCACTGAGCTGAACCATTAAGAATTGAAACAAACAGTCCCTAAATGACATTGTTTAAACAACAACTTCTCTTTTATTCTTTCTTAATATTGGTTTTTAATAACTTGTTAGATACACATAATGACCATATACAGCTATGTATATATGTATAGTGTCGTATCCATTTTTGAAAGCTACAATTCAGCAGTGGTTGTCTAAATGAACACTGTTTATGACCAGCAAAGCAAAAGAAAATAAAAAAACAAGTCATATAATGAATATGGGTGAATATAGAAACTAAATTATACGTCTCGAAGTGCTAACGTTATCTTTCCAAACCGACCAAATTCGCTGCATTTTTCCTTTATATTACACCACTTGCTTTTTTTTCTTTCACTAAAATAATACGTACCGAAATAGTAAATTTCTGATTTTTCATTATATATACACAAAAGGATATGCTAATAATATTTTCTATAACGATGTATGGAACTAGGCTCAAATGATATTAGTATATTATTAGTAACAAAAGCGGTGTATTGTGGTTTCAATTTTACAACTTTGATAAAAATAAATAATCGTTTACAATTGAGTAACCCATCCACATGTCAACATTCTAACTACTACACATAGAATTTTGCTTAGGTGTCATCCTCTAATTTAATTTGATGGATGATTTTAAAGCGGATCATGGTATGCTCCATATTCGAAATAACCCGATAGGTACAAATAAAAAATTCACAAATTATCATCAATTATCCTCTAATATGATATGTTCAAATAAAAATTTATCGATTATCATAATCTATCTCCTAACCCGATATGTTCAAGTTAAAAATCTACCGATTATCATAATCTATCTCCTAACCCAATTTGTTCAAACTAAAAATTTACCACTTATAATTATCTTCAAACCCGATATATTAAAATAAAAAATTTATTAATTAATATAGATAATTTCCTTTATTTTATCATATGATATTTGATAGGAAAATATTTGTAAATATATAAACCGATTTAATATGGGATATGTTAAAAATAAATTTAATACATAATTTTAGATAAAACATATAAAACCGAAATCCAGTGTAGTACAGGGGTACTAATATAGTGTAGTTATAAATGTATTGCAAATATTATAAATAATAATCAACATCTTTTACCAACTCTAAAGCGTATTCGTATAAAATTGTTATAAATGTACTTGAAGGATAGATTGATAAATTTGTATTTAAAAAGTGATAGGTTATTCAAAAAGTCGGATTTTTTTTTTTACTTTTAGAAAACAACTTTTTAGCATTTCTAAAATCCAAAATGAAATGTGTTTTCAGACTAACCCTATATCTGTGCTAATGCAACAAAAAAATTACGGAGATGTATAAATTATTAAAAACAAGAAAACTTTGTCTAAGGACTTTGGCCCAATTGTTCTTAAGTGTATCTGTGTATGGATATGGGTTGTTGGGCTGTTTCACACTACTTTCACTCGACAAAAAACCTTATATTATTTATGTGGTTTCATAAGAAAAATATGTTATAATATATTGTTATCCTCAATTATGTGGTTTCAAAAGAACACACTGTTTCGTCGTCCAAAGATAAATGTGTCCGTTTAACCGGGGTTAGTCGAGAAGAAAAGGTTCAGGATTTGAATGTTTTACGTGTCTAAAATGTTTGATAAAATGTCCGAATGATGCTTTGTTTAGCTGCTAGAGTCAACCAAGCTGTAAAAGTGATTAAATTTGCGAAACTTGCGCTATAATGTTTGTGCTTGATGAATTTTCCTCTACAAGTATTGTACCTTTACAAGGTCTAGGAACTCAGAAATGCTGTTTGATCTAAATATTTACAGCTTTTATTTTGAAAATGCCAAATGTTATACTTTGGGCTCGGTAACTAGGTTTGGCCCAAACAAAGCTAGTCTAAACTCTATAGGGCTTTGCCCAGTTTGACTTATTATCTCTTCCAGTAAGTGATTGGGGCTTATACTCTTTTAGTAATTTTAGTAAGCGGTTGGAGCTAGCATTTGACTTATGTTACATCTATAATCTATAAGAAAGTTTCGCTTTTTGTCCATATGGTTTGTAGCTTATCTCGATTTTCATTATTTTCAATCTCGCTATTTGACTAAATGTAGTGTAAATTTGTTTCAATTTTTTTTCCCACTTTACCAAGTACCAACATTCAATACAATAGTTAATTATCCATTATGTGCTCATCACGTGAGGGACATTTTAGCATTTTTATGTCACAAATCCCTTTATATTCTAGATTAATCAGACAACACCCACATCATACCACCACCAAACTTTGTTCACTAACAATGGGGAGGTAACCTGTCTACACAGATTGTGCGCTCTCTTTCTACTCACGTTCACCACCACCACCACCTTCCATTTCATTTTCATACAAATTGTCTCAACCTTCATAACCAATCTTCACCTAAATCTTCAATATACTTTTTTTGTCTTTATGCTCTTAAGAATTTAATCAATTTAACGTGAAACTAAAAGATACAAAAAGTTTAAGAACATGGACTTAACACACGAAAACGTTTAGATTTTTTAATAACACACAGAAAATCTAAGTTTAAAATTCAATAAAAAGAACTACTTTTTTTTTGTTCGAAAACCAAATGACACACGGAAAGAAAATGCATAAAGCTTAATCGTGGCCCATACCCACCCACCCACACACCCACCTCTCTTTGGAAGCCATTGACTTGAGTGAGTGGGTTGTTTCTCCAAAAGAAATTGAAATATGTGATAGATAGGATCGTGTTTTAGCAGCACTCTTATTAACTCACTCTTGTTGACGTATAACTATATATATGTACACATACTTTACAAGTTTTAAACTCGACACACCTCTACATGTACTAACACTATCGCTTTATTCAATCAACATATAAGTGGGTGATTAGTTATGAAAAATAGGGCGGGCAAAATGCCACACATAGGAACAAATATGTTCATATGAGATATGAATATCATCAAATTACGATATTTCAAATCAATTTAACTGATCATACTTCTTAGTTTATCCTCTCAAAGGAATAAAGGTTCAAGTATTTAAATATACACGATCTTTAACTATATACATTTTTAATTAGATACATTTTAACAAACATTTAAATACTTAATAAAAGAAACTTTACTATCATATCAAAAATTGTTCTTACATGTTACTCTTACCTTTTATTTTTTATTTGAACGGCGAGAATGCTAATAGTATTAATTAAAAAGAAGAAGAATATTTGACTCTATTATGGAGATTGAGCCAAGTAGGAGCATTTACATGAAAGAAAAATGATCCTAGCTAATTGCACCATAATAAGGCATGTCTATTTGCTTTGATCTTGATCCATATTTTAGTTGAGGTTTTGATTTCTTCAACCTTATCTTTACTCTATAAGATTACTTTAAAGACTTTGTTGTTTATGTTTTTCCATTTGGACCATATTGTATCTGCAAAGTTTATTGATTATTCTTAGGATTTAAAAATCCATTAAATTACTTTTCCTTTGAAATTTTATCAACTCACACAAATAAATATTTTATGTCTAATAATAATTATATATAATAAAACAGGGTTAACAAAAAGCTAAAACCCCAAACGTACAACGACAAAGAAACAAAAACATGAGACAATTCAACTATTACACTAAGTACCACCAATTAGGGTTAACTGGAGTCGAAATAAAAATAGCATAAGTAGTCATGAGCCTAAAGGGTGAAGGTTTACGAGGTGGAAGGGGGTCGTGGCCTCTATGTTTTTTGTTTAAAGAATAAACATCTAAAGTTATAAGTCAAGATGTTAGTTAGGTTAAAGTCAGATATGAAAGTTGTAAATATGTAAAATGAAATAAATCAAATGATCAAAATTATAAATATTTAAAAATCAGGGACTAAAGTTAACAAAAGGTAAAACTTAATAACTAAAAAGTAAAGTCATTAAATGACAAATTTAAGGACCTATAAATTAGAATGTTATAAAAAGAATAAAATATTACACAACTCGTAATTCGATCATACATGTATTGTTTTGCTTTTTACACATGTATAAATGGTTCGTTCAAGATGTAGTATTTCTTGGATTGTGCCACGAGTTCAATATCATAAAAATAAAAGTTAGGTATAAAGAAAAAAACTGGTTATCTAACTAGCTAGAGGGTTGGCTAATTAAGTTCAACAATGCTACACGTATTATAAAACCTTACCTAATGGCTTTCAAGAAAATTGTCGGTTCTTTTTCTTTTAATCAACTACTCGATCTCATAGTCATTTGGCAGGGGACAAGTTCTCATTTTCGGGTCATTATTTCCCAAAAATTGTGTTCTTTTTGTAACACAAAGAGTTAGGTTGTTAAACTAAAAGTATTATTAGTGCTTACACTTGTTGTATAAGTTTTAAACTAACTATAAGAATAATACAATGATCTTTTAGTTTAGTGTTCTAATGGAAAGGTGGAGGCTTGATTTGTTTCTCATGGGGGTCATGTGTTGTGTTTCGGTCCAAGTTTCAACATTATTTACCAATTTGATGAATGTAACTTCTAATGTATAAATTGATTGTGACACCACACCCGATGGCGAAATCATCGAGTATTATCATGGATATAGATAGGTATATTGGTTTTCACTAGTCCCAACTATCACCTTTTGTCTTCTACTGGTCCCAACTATTGAATTGGCTATCAACGGTCCCAACTTTTATCCCTTTGGTAACCACTGGTCCGTCGTTAAATTTTTTTTAACGCCGTTAAGTTTTTTTCAAATTTAAGACCGATGTTTTAGGCATTTTGAACGGAAGGATAATACAAGTCGATTGATGGTTTTGGGCAGATGTCGCATTGATGTTGTTAAAAAAACTATAAGGATAATATTTGAACGTTTTTTTACCGTTTGTGTAAAAATCGGTTTGGCTCACATAATTAGTCGGAATTGAATTGAAATCGAAATTTTTTCTACAATCAAAGGAATTTATCGAAATACTAAGACGCAAGGTTGGTGTTTATTTACCACGTTAACCCTCATTATTACAACTTTTACATGTTTATCATTTGGACTCCATCTTTGGTTATATACACGTTTAACCATTGTCTTTAATAAGCTTATTTTTTTTAAATTACCTTAACGAGCTTACACTGTAACGTATGTGACATCAATCTTCTTTTAATCTACACATAACTATGTTCATGGCACGTTTAACATGGAAGATAATGCTATTTTTTTTTTACCTTAGTGGTTTCAAAATTAAAGTTTTAGATTGCCATATATGCCAATGACTCTTTTTGATTAATAGTTAATAATTTAGATTAATTCAGTCTTTCCTAATATTTTTGTTATTAAAACATACAAATTTACAAAAATTAATTATACCAAACGTGACAAATTTCTATAGGTCAAAGAATTAACAAGTTAGTTTTTTAGTTTTCTTCAAATACATGTATTTTTTAACTATGTTAATTTAAAATGCTACCTGAAAAGTATTAAAAACAAGTATTTTCAATTGTTTTATCACTAACAAACTTTATCATTTATCATTTGTCTAACTTTAGCGTAAACACTAAAAATCAGACCAGCTTAAATTTTAATTTTGTATAGTATTAATCTTATTTTTTTAATCCGAAATAAAATTGTGAGTGCACACGGCAAGAGACGAAAAGCTATGACGCGCGTGGCCGCGTCTGCTCATACTTGTCCGACACGTCACCCCTACATGTGGGTCCCACATCCACCTGCATTTTCTTTTTCTCTCTCCTGCCCCTAACTGACCCATACTTTCTTTTTCCAATTATACCCCTCTTTGAACGCCTCTACTTTTGTTGGGTCAAGGGTATCTTAGGGAACTTGTGCTCTACCCGTTTTCTTCGGGCATGTCTTCGTATTGCTTTTTGTTAGTCTTGGATGCTATAATTTACCACCCTATCTTTTTTGGATACTTACAGTTTACTCCCCTATCTTTTCAACAAAATACCAAACTTTAATTCTTTATTTCTGTTCAAAATAAACAATAAATGTATCCATTTTCTATGCCAATGTTTTATATAAAGGTAATTGTTTACCATTTGAAGCAAATATAGATATGGTATATCTTACCATTTCAGCTATCGTTTTAAAACGGTTAATAACCTACAATAAGCATAAGATTAACAGAGTGTTAAATGACCTAGCTACTTATACTTACAATCTTGACCGTATGATACAAAATAAGAACCATATAATGTAACATACATAGTTTTTAACATTAATTTATATTGGGTGTTTAAAAACATTTATAACTAGATTTGAATTGGGGTTGTAGTGACATATATATAATGTACAAAGAATTGTTTTAAGGGATGTTTGACAAAATCTGAATTATTAAGTGCTGAATTGTTAAGAGGACTGAACCATTAAGAGGTTCTATCAATGGGAGAGATGTTGAGGTACTCATAAGTATAAAGTTGGTATATGCTCCATTCAGTTACATTTAACATCTCCATGTCTATTAACCATTCAGTACTTAACTAAATTCAGAGGCTATTTTTTTTCTGAAACAAACGTTAGTGAATGCTGAATGATTAAGCACCGAACTAAATCATTAAAAAGTAAAACAAACATTCCTTAATGTTAATCAAATCGATCCCCTCTAATAAAATTTTCCCATCAAACTTTACATATTTTTTTATTTAACCTTATAGAAATATAACAATGGCTTCAAGTTCACACTTTAATATATACTTTATTTGGATCCAAATATAAAATATTTTTCAAAAAGTTATAGTAAGTAGCTATTAATGCAAATTACACAAAAGGTTACCATTCTTTGTTCATATAGAATTTTAACAAGATTTCAAAACCCATTTTTAAAATATAAAAACTTTGAAAAGAACACTTAAAATTAAAGAAATATGACCACATCTATGTGTTTTGGTTGTGTGTTTGACACTTTTTATAAAGATAGGGTCTACATTAAAAATCACACAATCTTTCTCTCTCTCTCTCTAGGTAGTATAATTATAATTCTTTTTGATTATTTGTTGGGAGGATTGAACTTGTCATTCTTTTGTTGAAATTTTGTAATTTCTTTTATTATCTTTTTGTGAGCAGTAGACACAACTCAACTCAACTCAACTGGTGGTGGGTGCTTTTGAACTGAGATTATATCTCCTCATACACTCTCTTTGTGTGTTGTGTGTGTGATCTAAATCTCCGTTGCAAAACCATTCAATTTCCTAGTTATTTATTTCTTTTTGGTGTCATTTTCTGGTAAATTTCAAGATTGGGTATACAAGACAACAAATCTTTGATTAAAAATCCAATCTTTGTGGGGTTTTGTTTGGATGATTCTTTTCTTGTATGCAAGTCAAAGTTGGTTGTTTCTTTTCTTGAGCCATGTGAGGTGAGTGTTTATTCAAGGGTGTGTCACCATCTCCCATCTGTTCTTCAGATGGGTTTTGATTATTACATCTAATTTTGGATCTTTTTGGGAAAAAGTTTGGATTTTGATGAGACCCATTGGGTTTCATTTTAGGGTTTTGAAAGATGAAATCTGTTGATGAAAAAAAGGTTGAATCTTGGGAGGATGCTGTGAAATCAAAGGTTAATAATATTAATAATAAGAAGAAGAATAAACATAAAAAATGTGATAAAATTGGTTTAGATGATGAAGGGGATGGGACTAGTACTGGTTGTTGGAACAAGTGGAAGTTATTTGGCAGCTGTGTTTCTTCAAGATCTAAAGTTGATACTTCAATCAGTGGCATCAGTACTCACTGTGGTAAATTCACTTAAAAATTTTCTTTGTTTTTCTTTTTCAAGAATGTTATTGGAATCAAACTGTTACTTTCATAACTGTTTCTTGCATCTTTAGTGGCTTGTGATTGCATTAAAGTTGATTGATTTATTTACATCAACTCTATCTAAAATGTTGTTTGAAGGTTATGTTATTTATCACAGGCTCTATCAAAACTTGTTGTATCAGGTTTAGAGATTAAATTCAAGTTTCTGATAGAACTTAGGCTTTTTCCCTTTGGGAACTGATTGTGTTGATACTAAATTAAATGATTGGTGGGTTTTTGTAAAAAATGAACATGCTGGAATTTTTGCATTTAGGGGGTGTTTAGGTTTGTAATAGTCATCTAATTGAATGTTTTGAATAGTTGGCTAACATGGTTAAATGTCACCTAATCAGTTAGGTGATCAGTGATCCAATAATGTGTTTAGATAATGCATTTTCATAATCTTTTTTCCAAAATGTTGACTCTTGCAAACTATGGTATGTGTTTTTGGCTTATTTAATAGAAAGTAAATCAACGAATGATACAAGCAAAGGTCAACCGGTAGTTCAAGTGGTGTCATCAACTACCACAAGTACAGGAGAGAGCAATTCTTCCACCCAAAAATTAGAAGATGAACTAAAAGTGGCTTCTCGCCTTCGGAAATTTGCTTTTAATGATTTAAAAATGGCAACACGAAATTTTAGACCCGAAAGTCTTCTTGGTGAAGGAGGGTTTGGTTGTGTGTTTAAAGGTTGGATTGAAGAAAATGGAACTGCACCAGTTAAACCAGGAACAGGGCTCACAGTTGCTGTTAAAACCCTAAATCATGACGGGCTTCAAGGCCATAAAGAGTGGCTGGTATGACAGCTGCCATACATTCCTTTTTAGTACTTATTTTTGTTTCTAGTCTTAGAGGTAGCAAGATGGGCAGGTTGGCTGATGGGTCATAACGGGTTGTAGTTGAATCAAGTTATTTTTGGTAATGGCTGAAGCAAGTCGGTTGGGTTGGGTCGGGTCGGGTTGACCCCAAACAAATTGTTCTGTGTTTACAGGTTTGGCCTTGTCATAGATAATACATGTCCTAAATTGAACATTTTATATGTAAACTGGTTAAAATTGCGACCTATGTGCGTTTTCATGTCACTTATATATTTTTGAAACAAAATGTTATTGGCAGGCAGAAGTCAATTACTTAGGCGATCTCATTCATCCAAATTTAGTTAAATTGATTGGTTACTGCATTGAAGATGATCAAAGGCTCCTAGCTTATGAGTTCATGCCTCGAGGGAGCTTGGAGAATCATTTGTTTAGAAGTAAGATGATTGCTCCCTCTTTATCATTATCTTCAAAACGGGCAAGTCTTTTAGTTTAAGTTGATTAATGCTGGAACTTTAAACTTCACATTTTAATCACTAATAATGCTTCATTGCTTATATAGTTATATGATTAGTGTTGAAAGTTTTTCTAACTTTTTGGATCTTTAAACTCATTGTAAACATTAATTATATGTTCCATAAAAATTGAAACTTTAAGTCACCACATAACTTAATTAGTTATTTGTGCAACATGTTGATGATCTTGTAAAATGTTCTAAATTTTGTAGGATCTTTACCTCTACCGTGGTCAATCAGAATGAAAATTGCACTTGGAGCTGCAAAGGGACTTGCTTTTCTTCATGAAGAAGCCAAAAGACCTGTGATTTATCGTGATTTCAAAACCTCCAACATTTTGTTAGATGCAGTATGTAACATGAACTCATCAAACATTTGACTTTTCATGAATTTGCTTTAGCATTCGTGTTTTTAACAATTTAATCATCCAGGAATATAATGCAAAGCTCTCTGATTTTGGTCTTGCTAAAGACGCCCCCGAGGGTGATAAAACACATGTATCTACTAGAGTCATGGGAACATACGGGTATGCAGCCCCAGAATATGTAATGACAGGTTTGACTTTTTATCCTTAGTCCTTCTGTGTTTCTCTTGTAATATTTGAATCATTTTTGTATATTTTGTTTTCATATAGGGCATCTCACTGCAAAGAGTGATGTATATAGTTTTGGTGTTGTTTTACTTGAAATGTTGACCGGTAGAAGGTCAATGGACAAAAATCGTCCGAATGGTGAGCACAATCTTGTTGAATGGGCTAGACCACATTTAGGAGAGAGGAGGAGGTTTTATAAGTTAATAGACCCACGGCTCGAGGGTCATTTCTCTATAAAAGGGGCCCAGAAAGCGGCCCAGTTAGCATCTCGTTGCCTAAGCCGGGACCCCAAAGCCAGACCGCTCATGAGTGAAGTTGTTGAATCTTTAAAGCCATTGCCAGCTTTAAAGGATATGGCTAGCTCATCATATTACTTCCAGACCATCCAATCTGAACGGGTCGGGTCAAGCCCAAATGGCCGAAACAGCATCCGAACCCCAAATGGGTCACTTTCAAGAAATGGGTCACAGCATCCAAGAAGCCTTTCGATCTCAAGTAGCACACGCGCATCACCATTTCATCAACAGTTGACTCAAAACTCACCAAAACCGAAAGAGAAGCAATAAGATAATTATTGATCTCTTTTCCAAGTTATTATCGATTTTCATTTTGAAATTTAGTTATAATTCTCTAAAGCTTTATAAGAAACAGAAACAGAAACAGATGTTGAAATCAATGTTGTAATTTATGAGGAGTTGTGAGGTTGATTAAAAATAGCAGCTTAAACTCCCACCCCATGATACACCTCGTAAATTTGGTTATTGGTTCGGCTTGTCGGGTGGTTGGGGAAACTACGTGTTTTAAATAAAGGATTACTGGATTATAACAAGTATTTGTTTTTTGCCGCTATCAGTCTCAACTTCTGAAGCGCACAATTTCATCACCTAGAGCATTATTTCGAAATAATTTTTGTATTAATCTACTCGTAATCTCTTTACGACCAAAAGCCCTAAAACGTTGATTTGAAATTCAGAAAAACCTTAACGCTGTTGAACTTTGTTAACGACGGTCCATTATTAGCAAAAATGATAAAAGTTAGGACTGGTGTATATATTTTAGAAGTTAAAACCGGTAGTGACAAAAGACATATAGTTAAGACATATTTATGAAGCGAGAAAAAGTTACGTTGTTTTATCTACTATCGTAATCATGAGTGTTGTTACAACCTCATAACTATTTTTTGCTTCACAAATATACTTGAAAAGTATGGGCTTTGAATTTCTTATCCAGCTTGAAAACCTGACTTGAACTTAACTCGAAAATCACACATGTGGGTTTACATTGAATCTATGAAAAGCAAGAAAAAATTATGTGTCTAGATACAACTATACAAGATCAAACCTTGAAAAATAATTTAGATACGAAATTGAAATTTAGTTAAGCTAATAAAAGTAAAAAAATCTAACTTCCGTTTCAAAATTATAAAAACCAAAGATTTGTAATATTTCAAACTCATTAAACAAGTTTTATGAACAACCCAAATCAATATAAATGTGTCTCTTAAACAGCAACTAATCCATTGTTAACAACAAGACCAAAATCAATGGAAATTTTGCATGACAGTCAAGTCCTCAATTGTAAAATCAACATCAAGTCATCAACCAAATTTATTATTTCTTTGCCAACATCATGGTAAACTGTGACTAGTGTTTCAAGGCTTCAAAGCTAGAGCCAATCCAACCTTGGCACTCTTCTCAATTGCCCTAGTGTCCACTTCTCCTGATATAGTCAAGATGGATTTTGGACGCCATTCATGCTGCAAAAGAGCACTTGCTATGCCAGCGTTGTTCACCCGAGCCTTGACTGTGGTCAATGGGTCAAGTGAATGCTGAGTCCCGATTGTTAAAGAGTTCTCGTTGCTAGAGAACCCATGGCTCAACTCTGCACCAACTGCTGTGTTGGTCAATGGGCTAACTGTATGGTAGTAGGAAGCGGTTAAAGTGTCTGCTTTATCATTCCTGAAACAATCATACAGTCAGATATCATGATACCAGAGCTTTAAAAATAACTAAGTTGGGTAATTTGTCAACTACTCACAGAATCAAGGATGCGATAAGGTCAGAACTTGAGAAGCTTAGGGCTGCATTGTATTTGGTAAAATTGCCAGTAGCGGTATCAAAACAAACATCAGTCCCAAGTGCCACCGTGTTGTTTCCGGCCACCCCTGAAAAGTTGACCAAGGGGCTAGCAGTCAAACCAATACTGGTACTGATGCCAGCATACTCATGCAGGTATTGAAGTTCAACCTGTAACCAAACTTTCATGATGAGACATGATGGTCGGCATGTAAAATACGCAAATGTCAAGGGTTTTTGATAGATACCTTGCCAGATCTTTGATCAGGAACAACAAAACTGAAGATGGTTTTCAGTCCAGGTGCAGCTTCATCAATTGTGATAGTTGTGAATAGCTAAACAGTTGTCAAATAGTCAATTGTTAAATTCCATTAAATACAAAAGGAATCAAATAATAAATTTGTTACTACCTTTGAGTTTGTGTCCACTTTAACATCAGTTGTGATGTTTTTGTTGGTCAGTTTAGTGCTAACATCAGCCAAAAATAAATCACCTTTCTTAGCTCCTGATGAGGTAATGGCCTGAAAAATGAAGCATATTAATCAATTTGGTGGTGTCTGTTCAAGAGGGAAACCATTTTTATAAACCATTAACCACTGCTTCAAATGAGTAATGCAGATAAAGCTACAATAGAAATCAAACTGTTAGAGAACACATTTTATGCAAGTTTTGTTTAAATTTATAAAAACATTAGACGCTCCATGCTGATGGGTAAGCCAAGGCGAGAGGTACTTGAGGTGAGGCCGAGGCATTCTCGTATCCAAATGAAAAATTATGTGTAACTTCAGAAAACAGATTATATATTCATGACAACTTAGGACACTAAAAATACTAATAGATATGTGAAAAGCAAATACCACTCCCTAGAAAGCATGTAAATTTTAGATAATCGAGTCAATTAGTATACATATTTACGATATATCAAGGAGATGGCATATTAGCCTTCAAAAAACACACCGAGTATTTGCTTTGTTCCACTCCAAGGAAACAACTTTTAGAAAAAAATGCTCCATAAAAAGTGCAATCGTCCACCATTAGGCCATTCATATTTCATAGTAGAAGAGTGTGATAGAGAAAAAATGTTGCCACGTAGACCACCAAGAGCCTTCCATTCTTTTCGGCGTCATCCTTCCGCATTGGCGGCGAGTGGAGTCGTCAAGAAGGTTAGATACAGAAAAATGGTGGTAGTGGATGCATAATAGTGATAGAGTTTGTGATAATTACTAATTAGAGTTGATGAGATGTATAAATGCGATAAATTATAAAATAAAAATAACAAAAATAGAAAAATGTTCAATCAAGCATGACTGTGATCATTAAATGTGCTATAATGCCCGGTAAAACGGAGAAGTGGCCTGTGTGGGGGCATGATAGCCCCATCACATTGGCATATCACACCCCATTAAGAACAACCTTACAGTTGTAGCAATGCTATCATCAAGTTACAGAATGTTTATCATGTTTACTAACTCCAATGAACAATTTACAAAATGAAACACATAGCAAAAAACATCAACAGCATATCTATAAATTCTTATTGTGCAAGTTACCAATCATTTTAATAATAATTAACCTAACCTAACACTAGGATTAATTTCCACCTTCCTAAGTTTCTTCTTCGCAAAGTAACAACAAAACAAACTATCACAAACAATAATCTAACCCTACATCCATACACAAAAAATATCCATAAGATTAGAGAGAGAATAAGAGCGCTTACAACTCCGTTAGCGGTATAGGTAGTGAGAGTGAACTTATGGTCGCTTTGATAATCTCTGTACAGAAGATCTGAAACAATCGATTCTAAAATCAATAGATGCAAAACAACACACGGAAACAATTGATGCACAGACGAAACGTAATCGGAAACATTTCACACAATTTGCAAAATGAAATCAAAACATAACATCGAAAACCGCAACAACGAGACGAAATCGAATCACAGATAAACGAAATAATCAATGAAGAGGCGAAATGGATGAATTAAAATTACCTTTGGCTTTTTTGCCGATATCGGGATAGAGACCTGGACCTTTCCCCATATCTGTGTATCTGTTGTTGTTTGAGAGAGATGATTGATTGATTGTTTGTGTGGATTTGGAAGATGATGCAGCCGAATAAATTGAATTGGTTTGTACGAGTTTTTTCTTCTCAATCGGAGTTTCTGGGCCGTTGATCTTCTTTTTGGATTATGAACTTGTTATTTTTTAGCCCTTGATCTTTCATAGTCAATAAAATACAATTTGCATTAACTTCCCTATAAGTTTGACAAAATTACTAAAATATTCTCAACCTTCTGTTTTATCTCTTATTTTTAACTAAATAATACTTTCATATATTTATTACGGAGTATTATCTTTTCATAATATCCGACTATACTTACGATCACTTTAAAAAATATTAAAAATTTATGGCGTGAACTGTGGATTCTTATACATACTAATGATTAGTGGATTTTCTTAAATTTTCTTTCTAATACACTTAGAAGAGTTCCTAAAACATACAAAATTTTATCACAAACATAAAATAAGCTACTATGAATGCTCACTTGTTATGTTGTATTTTATCTAAAGGGTACGCGTCCCAACTATAAGGGAATTGTGTACATTTGTTGTAGTATAGATTTATATTTCATGTGTAAAAATTGTGACCGCTGACTAGAATTTTCTTATTTACAATTATTGTCACTTTTTTTAAATATACATTATCTTTAACTTTTAAGCCGGTTGTCCTTTGATAGACTAATTTAGCCGATAAGTACATTGAAAAACATAAACTACATTGACAAGTGCTTTGGAAATTATATGTCATTTTGAAAAAAAAATTTAGTTAAAGCTGTTTAAAATATATTTATTAGTATTTCCTAATGAAAATAATTGATATAGCTTTTAAAAAATTAATAATCAGAATTTTTTTATGTTATAGATTTAAAAATATGTATTAAACGAGGGGAATGTCCTCCGTATTATCTGTACATGTGCACATTTGTACAGAAAATAAATCATTATTTTAATTAGATATTTTTCTTCTAGTGAGGTTCCAAACGTATAAGGAATATGCCATTTTCTAAATTAAAAAAAAAAGAAAAGACCAAGAGAATAATATATATCAAATGGCCCTGATATTTTATGCTTTGTTATATATATAACTAGGTTAGTGTCCGCGCTACGCTCGGGGACATAACACTCATGTGATGATTTTAAGGATATTCATGGACATGAACGGTTCTAATCAGTTTTGAGATAAAACTGTGGTAAAACTAAAACACAAAATTTATTTAAAATCTTGTTGTTTGGTATAACAATA
>JAOYNQ010000013.1:3826516-3846231 GCA_026259685.1 Tagetes patula
TCTTAATTTTTTAAATAGTTTGCTAAATATTAGGGGATCAAATGAAAATTAATATTATTATAATAAATTATTATAGAAAAATATATATTTTTTAAATATAATAATATTATTAATTTTGAGAGAATCTCTCAAACAATGCCAACTAAGCAAATGGATCTTAAATGATGCCAAGTAAGCAAATATGATTTTGCTATATTATATAGAAGATAGGTTTAATTCTCGTGTTATATACACAGATTAAATAATAATATTTTAAAAAATATAATTTATATTTAAAAATTTATAAATATTTAAGGATTTATAAATATTTATAAAAATATCATAATCATAATTATTTTTTGTTTCATTAACTCTTCACTTAATTTTTTCTCTCAAACTTTCTTTTATTCATTCCCCTAATTTCCCCCTTATTTTTCATCTCAAAAAATGTTTAGTGCCCCCCTAAAACCTTGATTTATTCAATCATATACATGCATAAATTTATAAACGAATCAAACAATCACAGCTGAATAAACACGACGGAACAAATACGAATAGGGCTGTTCACGAGCCGAGCTGACTTGTTTTATAAACAAGTAGAACTGAGTTCGGCTTGGTTTATAAATGGGGCATTATAATTAAAAAACTTTGTAATGATTAATGTCTCCTATAGTGCCCTCATCATTAGACTCTGTGTAATGATTAATGCCCCCGAGGGGCGTTTTCGCCATGTGGATGATAACTAGGAAATGGGCATTATACAAAAAAGTAGCGTAATGGGATAATGCCCCTTAATCATTACCAAGTGAGAGAAATAAGGGAGAAAGTGTGAGGAAGTGGGCAAAAAAGGAAATGGGCATAGGCGTTATATATAAAACACCCGGGTGATTTTTTGCCCCATAACGCCCATGCGTAATGGTGTAGGGGCGTTATTGGGGGCGTTATGGGACATTATAACGCCCACTACGTGTAGTCTTAACCAACTATGAAATGAATAATTTAATTGGATGAAAGATATTTGTGGTTGGGATGTGTGAGGAGGCATTATGTAACTAACGCTTTTGAGGATTTTTTTGTTCCTATAATACTCACCCGTAATGATGTCTGTGGCCTGCAAGAGCTAGATGTGCGAGCATAATGTCCCATTACACTTAGTCTTGATGATCCACTCCCCAAACGTGAAACATTTTCATGTTCAATGCAAATAGTCTGGAAGAGATGTTTTAAAGTGTTTTAAACTTTTATGGCCAGCCAGAACCATCTATGATGTTTCAATGATTTGTCAAACTCCTGATGATGAGGCTTTGAACGAGATGTTTTAAAGTGTTTTAAACTTTTAAAACGAAGTTGGAATGCTGCTGTGTACTGATGTCATTGATGTGTATGTGTTTTATTTTGCAACAAGTATTTGTATGCAAGAAGGAAATGCAATAGTATTGCTTTATGACAATTCAAGAAGTCCAAAGTTGGCCGGTTTTGTTGTTAGAAACAAAAAACGAACCATCGGGTCCGATTCTAAGTTTCATTCATGTCCGCGGATCGCGCGGGCGTCAAAAGTCTAATGCGATTTCCAACCTCAAATCCAGTTTTCTGCACTCCTCTGCGCGCGGGTAGGCTTTAGAGTAAAACACAACATATTAATTCAAATGTGTCTTGGAGGTTTTTGCTTATAACCAATGTTAAGTTTGGTCTCCCCTCCTATGTGGGACAAACCATAAAAAACTTCCACTAAACCAAGACCTCTCATTTATAATTTTTCCAACATTGAAGAGTAGATTGTATTTCAATTTCAAAACAATGAGATTTTAGTTCAATTTTACCTAAACAACGGTAGTCCCACTCTCATGCATACTACGGCACTATCCATGGTGGTGAAATGATAGCAAATGAGAGGTGAAAAGGCGTCATAACTACCGTGAAACGATAGCAAACCAATCGTACTCAGTAGTTACATAAGGTCGATTTGGTGGAAGAAAATACTTATTGATTTTGGTATTCCATATGTTGTGGCTAGGATCGGTTTTGGTGGTGTTAGGTTAATGAATTTTGTGGCTGTATTTCACGAATGATAATTTATTGATTAAGCTTTAATTCTTCATAATCATACTTCGCATTTTTCTTCACACATTTAGGCAACTTCTATTGGGTGAGAGTCAAAATAGTGAGCCTAAATGCCTAATAGGCTAATATACAACACGCTTGGATTAAATATGGCTCCGAAAAGTTTTAGAGGCCTTAGGCAAATGTGAATTATTTGATATGACATAAGATTTCGTAAAAACTATCATTAAAAAGACCATGTTTTTTTTTTCATTTCATACGCTTATTATATAAAATGTCGTTCTACCAATTCATCATGTTTTTTTTTGTCATTTCATACGCTTATTATATAAAATGTCGTTCTATCAATTCATATAATATTGCAACACCAGGGGAGATCCATGATTGGAAAAATCCTTATGGCTAGTCTCCAAATTTTGCTTTTGGAAAAATCCTTATGGCTAGTCTTCAAATTTTGCTTTTTTTCTACTTTTACGGAGATTTCTCTTGGTGTAGCACTTAGTATACGATATATGTATGGGCATAACTAGTTATGAAGAGACATGTCGCTAACTTTGAATTCTCATTGATGTTTAAAAAGTATATATGTTATAATCATCTATTAAAAAAGACTTTTTCATTGCGGAAATGATTTAATATAAATATTTTTAATTGCACTTACAATATCTTTTTTGCTTGAAAAAAGAAGGTATTTGTTATCGATACGATGAAATACAAAAAAAAGATGGAGAATTTGTTGCGTTTGACGATTCTTTCGCATGCGTTTTATGATGTAACACCTAATTGGAGCGTTAACGCCCAAATGCGTTGTGATGGGACACACCAATTATCTCACCTATTGTATATATAAAATATATAAAATTGTTAATTATTTATTTTTAAGGTATATTTACCGACTCTTGATGACGATTAAAACCCATATATATTTTTCCAGATTTGTAATAGAAATCTTAAAGTCAATTTAAAATTATACAAAATATCCAATCTAAAGCGATTTACATTGGTCCACAAGAGTAAATTAGATCTATTCATGTACGTTTGCTTGTGTAATTTTTGGTGGATATAAACAATGAAATTTGTCACAAGTTACCAATCAACTTCGTGGCCGAGTCTACTACGTCAACTTGACCTGTAAAAAAATTACGATAAGCCTTCGTTACGCACTTACGTTCGTAGTAATTATAAAGCCCCATCTTTGTTACTTTGACTAAAGCTAATGAAAGTCATATATGTATTTGACTATTCGGAGTCAAATGGACATACATAATCGCCCGATTGTGTATGGTGCTATGGGTCCACAGGTAGCAATTTAACCCTAAACCTCTCCAGTTATATTCTGGAGGTTGTTAAACAAACTTCAGTTTGGTGTGGGGGGTTGTTTTACGGGGTTTTCTTTGACCAGTAAACGGAAATATCAGAATGACGGCTGTTAGAACAAATATCATCTCATTGCATAGAAACGTTACAATTGTTCAATGAATTGATTAGAATATAGTAAAATAATGGTATGGAACAGTTACAAGTTGTGTGTGTTTTGTAAGGTGAAAATTATCTAACCCTTTACAACTAATTCTTGCTGTCTATTTATAGGTTTCTCCATATTGTCCGGTACTTTCTTCCTTCGTCCCTTTCCCAGCTTCATACATATTCCGATCCTTGAAGGCACCGTTCCTTTTTAACCTTCGTGCTTTTCCTTTTTCGTCCATGAGAACACCGCACCTCATCAGCGGCTCATAGCGTAGTGGGCGATGGAGTTACTTGAAGGTGAAAAACCGTGTGTGTGTTCGACACATTCTATGTCCATACCTCGTAACTCTGGCACAACCTTTTTTTTCTTTTTAAATGGACATACATAAAAGAGACCGAACATACGCCCTCGACCCTAAGCCCATCTTTTTCAACGTCACTGTTCTTCAATCCAAACCCTAAATTCTTCAATTCGCGTTCAAAAACCACACACAATTTCTCAATTTCATCTTCAATTGAACGCAAATGGCTACTGGTAGCAGTAGCGAGCCACAACAACATCCCCCATCTTTCTTCAAAGTCATTCGTTACCCATCTGATCCTCATCTGGTAATCGATCAATCAATTTCATCTCAACAGAGCCATTATCATCTTCACAAATCAAAACTTTAATCAATTTCATTTGCAGGCATTGCCAAAAGCTTTTGTGAGGAGACATTTGTCTGAAATCTCTAGAAACCCTAAACTCGTAACAGAAACAGGGGGACATTCATGGAGATTAGAAGTTGTAAAGATCGGTGAAGATTATTGTTTTGCTAATGGATGGGAGAAATTGGCTAAAGATGTTGAATTGTGTATTAGGGATATTATTATATTTTGGTTGATTGATTCTTTAACATTTCAAGTTTTGTTTCTTAGTGACAATGGATGTGAGAAAGTTCTTCCTATTAACAAACAAATCAGTTGGGTTTTGTCTCTGTTTATATGTTTCTTTATTTATGTTTACATGCATGTACAAGTTAAATGGTTTTGTTGATAGTTGATCAAGATTTTGCAGATGATGATGCTAAAGATATTGGTAATGATGGTGATGATGATGATGCTATGCTAGAAAGGGATCTTTGTTTTGAAAAGGTTTTTTCAAGGAAAACATACAAATATTGCATGGTAATATACTTGTACCTTGTGCTATTGACTTCATACCTTTCTGTACATTACATTCCATTTAGGTGCCATTAACATTCATTATTGGTAAAAGATGAGTTTCATAATTTAAAAGTGTCACAATGTAGGTGAGTTTTATAATTATAATTTCACTAGTTGTACATAGTGCTTGGAAATTATACAATAGCTCCAAATGATGTATGCTTGTTTGAAAATATTTTTGTGGTGGTTTATGAAGAGTCCTTAACTAGCAAAATTTGACTTTTAGACATTGATTCCGCTTGATTAGCTAGCGAGCTATGGTGTGGCATGCTTTCTGGGCGTGCATAGTAACAAAGTCAGTGTTGAGTGGGAGGTTCGGGCCTAGTGGTAAGAGGGAGTCTCATTACGTGAGGGCTGTGGATTTTAGCTTTGTGATGTGCATAAATTTAAAAGATTTGAACTTTACATGACATGTGAGCGTGTATGTGTTTATTAATAGTACTTTTTTTTTGGTGTGGGTTGTAGTCATTGCCGATGAGATTTGTGAGGGCTGCGGGACTAGAACGTAAACAGGGCATAACGTTGAAGGATCATGAAGGAAGAGAATGGGGAATGGGGATAATAGCAGAACGATATGCGCGTACCAAATACAGCTTAACACGAGGATGGCTGAAGTTCCGTAGGTATCACAGGTTATCAGATGGTGATGTATGCAGATTCACCTTTGACAAGAAAGAAGGTGTGATAAAGCTAACTCAACTGATCAAAACCAAAAGACAAGTCAAACAAGAACCATCAGTAGAGGAGGTGAACAGAAGCTGTCATGGTGGTGAAAATGTTGAGATAAAAAAAGATGATTGGTTTAGTAGTGTGAAGGTTAAGGTTGAATGTGAGTCGGATGCTGAGATGGAAGTAGTGAATAGAAAGAGGGGAAGGTCGCCTTTGATTAGTTGTGGGAATGTTAATGACGGATCAAGTCCTGAGAAGCTTAGCAGAAGTGATGGTGTCGGGGTGAATAACGAACTGTTGGTAGAGAGAGCAGTTAGAAGCAAGCATGTTGTGTACTTCTAACTTGTAATTGAGCATGTTTGATGGTGCTTGTAGTAGTTTGTGCTCAAAATGCTTAAAGAGTAATAAGTTGTAGCTTAATGGTTTTTCATTAGTGTTATTCTGGTAGTTAGTAGTCTTACTGGTCTTTTATCTTGGATATTTTGGAATTATTTAGTAGTAGGTAGCTTTTTAGTATTGTATATTATTTTATTTAGGTTATTTAATCTTAATACTTTTAATTATGGAGTATTGATCGCTGTCACTCATAACTAAAACGCTCACTATCACTATTATCAACTTAATATTATAATTGTTTTATAACTTTTGTTGTTAGATAACACTAACATTGTTAATCGGAAGAATGATACGAGTCTATCGATGAAAAAATTATCTTGAATTTGTTGTGCTCCAAACGAAAAAATTTTAACATATGATTTAAGCATGGTTAGGTTTAAAAATCCGGTTGAAGACCGTTACATTAATAGACTCGTATCCTCATCCTGATCAAAATTTCTAAAATTGAAAAAAACACTATAGAAAAATAAGTTACAAAGTTAGGATTGTCACAAACAAGTTTTTAAGTTGACAAGTGACACAATATGGTATCATTAGTTAGCAATTTATTAGAATAAAAGATATAAAAGGAAGATAAATACTCTATATATAAAATAAAAAAAGTTAATTTGGTAAGTTACAGAATTGCCCCTTCAAGTTTATATAGTGACACTAAAGCACCTCGATTATTTCAGTTTTCATGACTGCATGTGTGGGACCTTGTATACTTTTTTGTGGTCACAATCTAGTCGACATGGCTGGAAAGCTCTTTCCTGATTTGCTTAAATCCAAAAGTTTCTAGATATTTTTAGAAAGCTTTTACACACTTAAAAACAAACAATTACTACTATTATTATTTAATTAGTCATATTCTATCCTAATATACATCAGCTAAACCATTTCAATGTGTCAAGAGACGCCATATCTTTCGATCATAGAAATAAAAATAAATTATTTAAAAGAATACAAATTATCGACGTATCAGCTCTAATATATCGATACGTTTATAAACGTGCTTATAAATTATAAAGCGGTTTTTACCACTAATATCATTTTCATATATCACCATCAACTACAACCAAAATGTTAGTTAAATATACCGGTCAATGACAAATATGTATTTTGACTATTTTTCATGCTTACACATCAAATAGTTAGGCATGAAGGGGGATATATTGTAGTATCACAAAACTTAAAAAGGATAAAAATGTAAATAACAAAAAATTGAACCAACATTAACAGAAACAATCACCGCCTGCAAAATGCAAAATATCAACACCATCTCCGTCGCTAAAAAAATGGCAACAATTTCTCTCGGGATTAATATCCGCCATTTTTATCACTTTCAAATCCCTAAATTTCATATCATTTCCAAAAAATCTAAACAATCATCTTCGTGTTACAGTACTATAAGGAGTTTGTTGCTCAACAATGGCGCCAAAACCTGTCAATTCAGACCGTGTTATGATTCTAGGGTTTTTAACACCGTCGTTAGAGCGTCGGAAAATAGTTCAAGCTCTGATACAGCTCTTATTGATGCCGATGTATCCGATGACGTCATGTTTCGAGAAACGTTTCCGTTGCAACGCGTTGATAAGGTTCCATCGAACTCGGTTTTTAATTGTGTTTGTATGTTTATGTTTTAGAGGATTTATGAATTGGAGGATCGTAGATGAAGCAGTTGAAAGTGCATTGTGTTGTTTGATCGATTAAAAGTGGTTATAGTAACTAGTAAATGATGAATTTCGGTTGATTATGTTGGTATGAACTTGATGAATGTTGAATTATGCTTTATGCATGATAATATGGTATTAAAATTGATATGTTATTTGCAACAAGCATGATTAATATAGATTAGCGTTATTTGATTAGTTCAAGGATGTGTAGCACAGAGCAACAAAATCCCCAACTTAATTTCATGAGGTGAAAAGGGATATACAGGGGCATGAGATTAACATAGATTAGTGTTAATGTGTAATATGCCAATTATTCGATTCAACTTGTAAGTTCAGTTTGTTGGGGTTTTAATGTGTAATTGCTAATGCTTATATCTGATTAACTGACAGGTGGAAGGGAAGATAACAATCAGGTTAGATGGCGGTGAAGATGAGGAAAATTTGCAGCTGACAGTAGGATGTAACCTTCCAGGAAAATGGGTTCTTCATTGGGGAGTTAATTATGTCAACGATATTGGCAGGTTGGTTGATCATAGTTTCAATACCTTGAACAAACTCATATCGATTTGCAGACATATATGTGTATATGTATGTGCTGATAAAGAATATATTTGTTGCTTAATGCTTGTAGTGAATGGGATCAACCTCCTGTTGAGATGAGGCCCGCGGGTTCTGTTACCATAAAGGTATCTGATTTTTTCAGTTAGATAATGAAACTTTGATGTTTTGTTTGGTTGAATAATGAATACTTCCGACTTATGTCTTGTATTTCAGGACTATGCAATTGAGACCCCTTTGACAAAATCATCAACAATAGAAGAATCGGATGCTGTTTATGAAGTGAAGATTGCTGTTAACACTAGAAGTTCAATTGCAGCTATAAAGTTTGTATTGAAGGTACTGGTTAAAGTTGTTGCACATTCAGAATTTTCAATTCTCTTTGCAATATATTTACTTCTAATGATTTAGGACGAGGAAACCGGATCTTGGTATCAGTACAGAGGAAGAGATTTTAAGGTGCCACTTGTCAAATCCTCCGATGATGACAATGGTGTAGGAAATAAACAGGGGTTTGCCGTTTGGCCAGGTTGGATCATACCCTTTTTTGTCAACCATTGTTTTAATTACTTAACTACTAAAACAAGCTGGTTAACAAATCTATTCCTTCAGGGCAGGTTTCTAGCGTGATGATCCAATCAGAAGACACACGTTCCGAAGACGAGAATAAAAATGGTAACTCAAAAGAACCTGTTAAAAGTTTCTTTGAAGAACATCCAATTGTGAAAGAAACTGTGGTTGAGAGTTCCATGAATGTTTACATAAAAAGATGTTCAAAAACATCAAAGCATCTTGTAAATATAGAAACCGATATTCCTGATGATGTTATTGTTCATTGGGGAATATCAAAGGATGAGAGTAAAAAGTGGGAAATTCCCTCTGGACCTTATCCGGCTAATACATATTTATTTAAAAACAAAGCTTTGCGTACACAATTGCTACACAAAGAAGGTGGGAATGGCTGCTATGGAGTATTTCCATTAGATGAAGAAACTGCTGGTTTTCTTTTTGTTTTGAAACTTAATGATAACACATGGATTAATTATATGGGAAACGATTTTTACATACCGATCCCAAAGGAAAATAAAGAAGCTAGGAAAGTGGATGAAGAAGATACTGCGTATACCGATGAGATCATCAATGAAATTAGACATCTGGTAAGTGGAATATCATCCGAACCGAACCGAAAAACAAAAAGTAAAGAAGCACAAGAAATGATTCTTCAAGAGATTGAAAAGTTAGCTGCAGAAGCTTATAGTATATTCAGAAGCTCTGTTCAAACTTTACCAGAGATCACAGATGAAGTTATGGATGTTGAATCAACTGTAAAGATAAGGTCAGCAACTGGTTCCGGCTTTGAAATTTTGTTTCAGGGATTTAACTGGGAGTCCAACAAATCTGGAAAATGGTATGTGGAACTGGAAGGAAAAGCTGCTGAGTTGGCATCGCTTGGGTTTACCGTTGTTTGGTTGCCCCCGCCAACCGAATCCATCTCACCAGAAGGCTACATGCCAAGGGATCTATATAATTTGAACTCTAGGTACTTTTATGCATACATACATATATATTTTTTATAGGCTCAATCTTATAATGTGATAGATTGATAACTGACATATGTCTATCAGGTATGGAAACGCTGATGAATTGAAATCTGTAGTGAAAAAATTTCATGAAGCTGGTATCAGGGTTTTAGGGGATGCTGTCATAAATCATCGCTGTGCACATTATCAGAATAAAAATGGTATTTGGAACATTTTTGGTGGTTTATTAAACTGGGATGATCGTGCAGTTGTGGGTGATGATCCCCATTTTCAGGTATTGATTTTTAAAGTTTTTCATTTCATTTGATGATGGCATTGTAGTAGTACGTACGTTCTTGAAGTTTCTTTCGCTTTTGTTGTAGGGTCGGGGAAATAAGAGCAGTGGAGATAATTTCCATGCAGCCCCAAATATTGATCACTCACAAGAGTTTGTGAGAAAAGATCTTAGTGAATGGTTATGCTGGCTTAGGTTAGTCATCTACTCATCTTACCTTACCTTATCATATCTTTCTTGTTTTTGACTTATTGTATGCATTTGCTCCTTTAAAAAATAATTTTTTTGCAGGAAAGAGATTGGGTATGATGGATGGAGACTAGATTTTGTAAGGGGATTTTGGGGTGGTTATGTAAAGGAATACATGGAGGCAAGTGAGCCGTATTTTTCTGTCGGGGAATACTGGGATTCTTTAAGTTATACCTACGGTGAGATGGATCACAATCAAGATGCACATCGCCAAAGGATTATTGACTGGATAAATGATGCCAATGGAACCGCTGGAGCGTTTGATGTCACCACCAAAGGAATTCTTCATTCTGTAAGTATATATTTACAACATTTTCTTTCAATGCATTATATTTTGTATCGTATTTTGTTGTTTTTATATATACATACACTCAGGCAATTGAAAGATGTGAATACTGGAGATTAAGTGATTCAAAGGGAAAGCCTCCGGGTGTCGTTGGCTGGTGGCCATCTCGTGCTGTCACCTTTATTGAAAATCATGACACTGGTTCTACACAGGTTATATTAAAGATCAAATGTTATGTGTGTATAATGTGTAGAGATAGTGTATAATTTGGTTAACAGATTTTTTGTGCACTTGTTTGTGAAGGGTCATTGGAGATTTCCTGGTGGAAAAGAGATGCAAGGATATGCTTACATCCTTACTCACCCTGGTACACCATCAGTTTTCTATGATCACATGTTCTCCCGCTACAAATCTGAAATTTCCGCGCTTATCTCACTCAGGAAGCGAAACAAGATTCAATGCCGGAGCACAGTAAGTGTGACAGGATATATATAATACAATACTTTCATTTATATATTGTCAAACCAATCATGTATGTATGATGTATTTACTGTTTTAGGTTAAAATCATCAAGGCTGAAAGAGATGTTTATGCAGCCATGATTGATGAAAAGGTGGCAATGAAGATAGGACCAGGGCATTATGAACCCGAAAGTGGGTCACAGAAATGGTCGTTGGCGGTTCAGGGTAACGATTACAAGGTGTGGGAAGCATCATAAACTCCACTGTCAACAACTTTTCTAGTATGAACATAGTAAACACAAAATATTATTTTATACTAAAGAGCAATTAAACAATCACGATATGATATGAATAAAGTTGTAAATCATGTTCCCTTTTAAATACTGTATACTAAGATTATTAACTGGTTATTATTATTTATTTGTAATAACAAGTGGAAATGTAATCACAAATTGTTTTGGTTTGGGCATTTGGGTTGCAGTTAGGTGTTTGAATTGGTTGTGTCTGCCTTGCTAGGACGAACGCCTTTGACTACTTAGCTTTCCAAGTTCTAAACTTGGTGGAAATTGACTACTTTGTACGTGACCGCCTTTTTGGTCACCCACTTTATACCTTAGCGAAAACACTTTTTTTATCACCCAAGTTCTTTTTGGTCACCCCACCCGTTGGAGGCGTTTGGTGTAACCACACCTAGGTGTAGGTATGTTCATTGTTGTCGTTAAAAATAAATTGCAAGTGGTTACCTATAAGAACGGTGACAAGGTTTAACTGGTGATAATAAAATAAATAAATAAGAAACGGTAGAAAAGTATGTGATTTACAAAATTCATTTAAGTAAATTAAAAACAAGTCAAGATAGAAATCGTTTTCTTGGTTTATAACTTAATCGAATTAACTTTTCAAGATTTCTGTTTCCTAATCGAATTAACTTTAATAACTACTTATTTAAAGATAGGAATTAAAGAGGTTGAATGGAGATAAATATATGCAAATTATGTGGAAGTGTTTTGAAACTTCAAAGGATGACAGTTTGTTTTTTTTCTTAATTTTTTTTTGTCTCTTTTACCTAAGTGATGATTTTTAAAATATTTATGAGGGTTCAAATCAAATTTAAGATAAAACCGTAGAAATATAAGATCAAAGATGTGATGTCAAATAACTATTTGGGTTATCAAACCTGGTTAATATGTATTTCAAGTACCCTCACTTTTATTAATTTTTTTTGACAAAACCATTTTTTTAACAACACACTATCAATTAGAACTTGATTACACATTAGCTTATTTATGGTCTTAAAATACAAGTTAGAGGAATTTATCCTTGCAGTTAATAAAACATATATAACATACCTGTTACAACTCACATTTATTGAATCATGAACATGGCTAAAAAGATTTAGATATAGACACATGTGCATATATTTAGACAAATATTGTATACCTCTGAATCGGTTAATGAGCAAGACCAAAATTAGCGCATATCTCTTGGTGTACGTTATTTGTAAAAACACATGAATTAATACTATTTCTTGGTTAACCGCTATTTACTGACCAAAATTTTGTTATATAAAGGACTCAATCGACCTCCAATAAGAAGCAGAACAAACAAGCATCAGCTTGTTCAGTGAATCAACACATTAACTCAATATATAACTAGGTACAAAAAGTATCACATTCGCGCAACCATGGCGAATCAATGCTATCTAGTATGTCTCATCTTAGCATTCGTTGTTTCTGCGACAGCAGTGCGCAACACTGAGGAAGGCGAAATGTGAGTCGTCATTCAGTTCTGTTTTTATTTATATGTTTTTAGAACGAACGGCTTATAATCTAGTTTTATAAACGAACGAACAAACGTGCAGGTCTGGATTAAACTCGACAAGGAGGGGTCTAAGTGGATGTGTGGCAGCCAATGTGATTGACAAGTGCTGGAGATGCAAAGCCGATTGGGCCGACAACCGACAGGCTTTGGCCCAATGTGCTGCAGGCTTTGCAACAGGAACCACTGGTGGAAGTGGCGGTGATGTTTACACCGTCACTTCTGAAGCTGACGACGACGCTGCAAATCCTAAAGAAGGCACACTTCGGTTTGGTGTGACCCAAAACAGACCCTTGTGGATCATTTTTGAAAAAGATATGGTTATTAGTTTGACTCAGGAACTTGTTGTACAAGGCGACAAGACGATTGATGGTCGTGGGGCGAAAGTTGAGATCACTAACGGCGGTCTGACTATCGTTGATGTCAAGAATGTAATCATTCACGGGATAACCATTGGTAATGTTAAAGTGCTACCAGGTGGCATGATTAAGAACTCGGATGCTCCCGCGGCAATGAGGCAAGCGAGTGATGGTGATTGTATCACCGTTAGCGGTGCTTCGAAAGTTTGGATTGATCATTGCTCACTAAGTCAGGCTTTTGATGGACTTATTGATGTAACATTGGGCAGTTCTATGGTTACTGTTTCCAACTGCAAATTCACCAAGCACGAAAAGGTGATGTTGCTCGGGGCGGATGACGGTCATCATCAGGATAAGAACATGCAATGCACTGTCGCGTTCAACTTGTTTACCGACGGATGTGACCAAAGAATGCCTAGATGCCGATTCGGGTTTTTCCAAGTTGTCAACAACAACTATGACGGATGGGGCACATATGCCATCGGTGGTAGCTCCGCCCCGACTATTCTCAGCCAGGGCAACAAATTCAAGGCACCTGATGATGCTAACAAGAAAAACGTACGTATCCATTAAAATCTCACTCATATTATACCTTACTCAACAAAACAATTAAGTTTTTAACTACAAGGGCATTTTGGTAATTACACAAAAAGTAATATGAAAAAACTAAATAAAACTATTGGACTAAAACAGTTATGCTTATTTTGAAGGTGTTGGTGAGAGCTGATGCGCCAGAGTCGGAGTCGATGCAATGGAACTGGAGAACCGAAAAGGATTTGCTTGAAAACGGAGCTATCTTTACACCATCAGGGTCGGACCCAGCTCTAACCGGCGAACAGTCAAGTATGATGATTGCAGCTGAACCAGGCGAAAAAGTTGTAGAGCTCACGGCTAGTGCTGGTGTACTTGCATGCACTGCAGGATCACCTTGCTAAGCATCCAATTAACCGGCCATTTCTTCAAAGCCTTCAATTCATAAAACTTATTCGTACTAAAATTTTCTCTACATTTTTGTTTTCATTTTTTTTATATGTATAAAGGTAATGGGAATGAACCATTACAGTGCTAACATGTTTGATCGGAATAATATTCAAACATGTTGTTTTGGTTTTGTAACGGATTGATTAATGATATATTGATGATAAACGCATACGTTTATCTTCTGATTTTAATTATGTGTATTTCATATCTATGTGTTTGCTTCTAGTGTTGTCTGTACGTGTTATATATATTTGAAAAATCAAATAAATATTAATTTAATCAACTTAATTTAAATATGAGCGAACCATTTAAGAATCATGAAGCTAATTATCCTGATATCAACGACTTTTGATATGATATAACAAAATTTTTTTTATATAATATGTAGTTACAATATATGTATAATTCGTTTACTATTAATATAAATTTATAAACTATAAATTAAGACTATTATCAGTTAAAAAATAGTTAAACAAAAGGAAAGCTAGTTATGAAAATCTCAAATCAAAAACATGTTATCTTGATTAAAAGAAATTTATTCAATTTTTATTTATTTTTTAAGGGAGCGGCTATTTCCTCTTGTCTTATAATATCGATACCAAAGGTCACGATGTTCGCTCATAACTGATTTACATGACGGGAGGTTTAATTAGTCGCTTTTTTCTTGCTTTATATGCATGAAGTGACTTCGATTGTTATCTTAATTCAGTTGGACCTTTGTGTCCTTTGTGGTAAATTCGAAAAGAAACCAAAGTTTTATTATCTAGATTAAAAAATAAAAACAGAAAAACAACAATAAAAAATATACTATTCTTAAGCCCAATGTCTTTTATTATACGTATAAAATTTGAAAAGAAACCAAAGTTTGGTGGTTTTGATTAAAACAATAAAAACCATAAAAAGAAAAAAAACTTCTAAACTCGTTCTCTTTTATCATATACTCGAACTAAAAAAATTAACTACCAAGAATATCATATTTAAAATTCAATTTAAAAGTTCATATAAAAGTATGTTTTTATATAAAGTAAAATCATTTAAAAATTTTAAGGAGGATTAACGAGGAATAATATATCTTAAATCTATATTTAAAATTCAATTTACTCGTGAGTTATAAATTTTTAAGTTTATCATTATGTTATTTTTACACTTTATATCAATGTGTCATATTTGTAGCATAAGTTGGACTTATATATTAAATATTTAAATGAAAGTACGTCTAGATACGTTTTTTAGGTGTTAAGGTAAAAAAAAATTCTCCATTTTTTATGTTAAAACTTTTGTTCATGATTTGGTAACAAGTTTTATTTAGTTATATATGGGCACAAGGACTTCGACAAACACTCTCTATCTCTCATTTATTTACTTGTTTGACCCGATGGAACCGATCTAAAACAATGAAGGTACGTTGCATCGTCTTCTGCCTTGGTCCTCGATCGCATGTTTCTCTTGATATATATAAACCATTTATTATTGTATAAATGCAATCAAAACATTATTCTTACTAGCTTACCTTCAACAAGCTAGCTAGAACATAATAAACGAACTCAAATACTTCGTTTTAGTGCCACTTTTGTTAAAAGTGGTCGAGTCGATCATTACACAATGGAGTATCATTTTTTTGTTCTCTTTGTCACCATCATCTTTGGTTTCATGTTGTCACCTCTATTCGGGGCAAACAAAGATATCATTGCCGACACCGTCGACTACGGGGACCAAAACGCTGGTAATGCTAACGCTGGTGCTGCCATGGAGGCGTATAACCCCGAGTTGCTTGAAGCGTGAGTCGTCGATTCGTTTAACAAAGTCATCGTTAGAATAATATCGACTTAATTTCTAAGAAAAAATTATAAAATTTTTTGTAGGTTTTTATCTGATCAAAATGAAACAAGGAGAGGGCTAAGCGCATGTACCGCAACAAACCCAATAGACAAGTGTTGGAGGTGCAAAGCCGACTGGGCCGACAACCGACAAGCATTAGCACAATGTGTGATGGGGTTCGGTACAGGAACAACTGGTGGTGCGGCTGGTGAAATCTACACGGTCACGGATCCTTCAGACGACGACGGAGCAAATCCAAAAGAAGGGACATTAAGATATGGTGCTAGCCAAAACAAGCCTCTATGGATCATATTTGAAAAAGATATGGTTATTAATTTGAAACACACACTTGTTATCACTAGTGACAAGACCATTGATGGTAGAGGTGCAAACGTTGAGATCGCGAACGGTGGCGGTTTCACAATACAAGAAGCAAATAATGTTATAATTCATGGGCTTAACATCCATGATGTTAGAGTAATGGATGGTTTTGCAGGAAGAACAGCTTGTGATGGTGATGCTCTAACTATAAAAACCGCTACAAAGATATGGATTGATCATTGCACTTTTAGTAAAGGTCCAGATGGTATGCTTGATGTAACTGTTGGTAGCACAGCCGTAACCATTTCCAACTGCAGGTTCCACGATCATGACAAAGTAACAACTAAAAACAATCTTACTTTTCTAGTAATCTAGTTACAACATCTGCCACTAACGTAGCGGATATGACTGATGTGACAGACTGGTAATAGGACTCGCTATTCCACTAGCAAATGTTATTAGATGACTTAATTTGATTATACAATTATACATAATTTGAACTTTTTTTATATTTTATACATTTCTAATTTATAAGGTCGGTGACTCTAGCCTTGTAAATTATTAAATGATCTACTAAATTTACTAAATTTACTAAATTAGTCTTCTATCTTTGATAATTTTATATTTTTGACCACTGAAATTAATTTTAGTATATAAATTTGTATATATCACCGTTTGTATATAAATATGTGACGTGCTATAAGTTTACACGATAACGTGCGAAACATTTTTTTACGAGTTACATAAACGAGACCTAGACGTAGTTTGTTTGGTTGTTTTTTAACGATTCCCAATAAATTTTGTTGAAAGCTGTGATCGTTTGTAAAAAAGTGTTACTTTATATTAAAATAATTGTTTGTTTTGAAAAAAAAGACATGTTATATGTTTTAGTGATCTTAAGAGGCAATAAACAGGTGATTTTGCTTGGGGCAGCCGATACACACACGGAAGATAAAAATATGCAAGTAACGGTAGCATACAACAAGTTTGAAGAAACGTGCACACAACGAATGCCTAGATGTCGATTCGGGTTTTTCCAAGTTGTTAACAACGACTACAACAAATGGAAAATGTATGCTATTGGTGGTAGCGCGAATCCTACTATTCTCAGCCAAGGCAACCGATTCGTGGCTGCCGATAACCCTAATACGAAAGAGGTATACATATCTATATTTAACTATGACCTACAAGACATTTAGTTGTAACAAACTTTGATTGATGACATATGTTTTTAAGGTGACACGAAGGAATGATGCGCAAGAGTCAGAGTGGATGCAATGGAACTGGAGATCATCGGATAAGGACGTATTTGAAAACGGGGCCTTTTTTACGGCATCCGGGTCAGATCCTCAGCTAACTGCTGAACAACAACAAAACATGATTGAAGCTGCACCAGGAGCCGAGGCTCCGCAACTCACCAGTAATGCTGGTGTGCTCTCATGTGTGGTCGGACAACCTTGTTAACGAGCCATATGTATGTTTTTTTTTTGTTTGCCTCAAAATTGTTGAGCTCAATTTTCACCTTGATTTTTTTTTCATGTTTTCTTATTTTTTATGCGAGTTTATTAACATTGTAGTCATTAAACGGGAGTTAATGAAATCATAACACCAATTTGGATAGCCGGTTGTTTTAGCCTTTATCGCAATTTTGACACTTTTGCTATACATTCAATAAGCCCATTATTATTAACCTAATGACCCAATTGATTATGGGCCGATCCTTATGGTATGTATTAGTCAACTAGTTTTATACAATTTATAGATGTCATAATCTCAAAGATAAACTACTGAACCAATGTCGATGAAAACATCTATTACTGTTAGAGCTGTTGTTGCATTTTTGAGTGTATGGGTTATAGGTCGTTACTATAAACGTTGTTATAAAAAAACAATTGCCCAAAATTTAACCTTTATTAGCATCATCATAGTTCCCATATATAATTCAACTTCTTTAAACTCCTAGATAGGTCCTCTAAAGGAAACAAGATGCAAAATCTTCATAAATTGTTCTTCAACAACAAGAGCAGTGTAGTTTTTCGCTATATTATTATCGCGAACACCATCTTTAGCGGTGATAGTTAGGTTGTACTTTGTATCATACCCTTCAACTATCTCACCTTCGACCAATTTGTAGAATATCAGTTTGGTCTTGTCCCTAGAGTTGTGTTCTCTCACTGCAAACTTACCAATTTCCACCATTTTTGCATCCGTTAAATTCTTCATGGGACGCCATTTATTGACATGTGTCTTGTCACTAAATGTAGGGAATTCGTTGCCGAAAATGGAACGGGAGCAGAAAATGAGTATTGTAAGGAGAATTGTTTGATAACTTGAAATCATTTTGTGGGTGGAGTAGAAATGAAGTTGTAAGAATTTATAGTATGAAGTTCACATGTGATATGAGGTATAAATGTATAATGTGTGTAACATGTGATTTTTTTTATTACAATTATTTATTTTTATTTTACCTTTTTAAGTTATAAAGTTTGTAGTACAGATATTCTTAATGAATTATTCAAATTTAAATACTAATGTGATTGTAAATAAAAATAATCTCATTTGAAACCAGTAGCTTGAAGTGGTATTAGAGATTCAGAGAGCTTGGTCGAATTGAAAACAAAGTTCAAGGAACGTAAAAATGATATCAAGATCCAACCGTCATAAGGAAGTCTGTCACAAACATCTACTTAATTATCTTCAATATATATCTGTAAAGTTATAACTATATATATGGATGACATAATCTTACTGTAATTATATAATGTAACATTTTTTGTTATGTGATATGCATCTGTCTTGTTAAGTAAAAATTATTACTTTTCTATACGTAATAGGTTGTTGAGCCTAGTGTGACACATAGTCAAACTTATTAATTTGTATCTAAAATTTGGATTTGTATCCGAGTCAATATCGTTTTAGCTTTAATCAATCTGATCTTAACTAGCTAGTTCACCTGCATTCACATTTCTTTATCTTATTTGCAAAAAAGTTGTAAACATATGAACACTCTCGTTTCCTTTCCTGATATGTTTATCTTACTTGCAAAATCATTATTTATTTTTTTTAAAACGACGAATTTCTTGATGTTAGGTTATCACATTTTTAAATGGAGAGTCATGATGTCCTACTTTGATCAGACTATGTTGTCCTAACTGAGTTCACACTGGTTTCGAAATTTCACTTGGGCGTTACCTTGGAAAACCATATCACCAATTGCCCTTGACAGTCATTGTGTCACTACAAAACAGAACTCTCTGGCATTTTTAGGCAATCCATATATTTCATTGTTATATGCGATTTAATATTTCATCTTATTTAGATCATATATTTTAATATTTTAATTTAGTTACATTATATGAAAATCTGATTTTATTTTTTCTTGTAAAAGTCTCACTTAATATACTTATGTATAACATTTAAATTACTATCAATTTACTTTAATATACAACATATACGTTTTTCAATTAGTATGGTACATCTACCTATTCTAATAATTGAGTAACACATCCACATGTCATCATTTTAACTACTCCATATAAGATTTTGCTTAGGTGTCATGTTCTAATTAATTTGATGGAGAATTTTTAGACGGGTCATGGTATGCTCCATATTCGAA
>JAOYNQ010000013.1:3846331-3870194 GCA_026259685.1 Tagetes patula
AAAAATAAATTTGATATGTAAATTGAGTTAAAACCTATAAAACTAAAATCCGTGTAGTACACGGGTACTAATCTAGTGGGTTAATAAGTTAGTTAAAGAATGTGCTAAGTTGTTCTATAAGAACATAACATTATCTAAGCGCATATGTACTTAGCCCATCTCATTCTTCGAATAATTAAAACTTCAAATATATAAGGAAAATGTAGTTTAGTGAACTTTTTATAAAGACTAAACTACAGTATGTAATGAACATTCTGATGGAAAAGATTATTGTTTGCACATAACCAAATAATCTATGGACCAACTTTTCAAACCCTATAGGCCGATGATGTAACATGTCATGGTCTAAAAATCATTAGAACTTAATTATAAAGGTCAAACCACATGTACAATCCATGATGACATCTATTCATTTAAAAACAATTTCATTTATAATATTTAGTAAAACCTAGCTTATTGTTAGATCAAGGTGTATATATTAAATTGGTTAGTTGTTTTAAGTGAGATTTAATTCATTGACTAGTCATTATTTTAAGAACTTTGACAACTATGTAATGTATAATAAAACTACTAACTATCCGTTAAACAGGTTTGATTTGACTGATTTTTTATTATTACTACTAACTTTTAGGTTAACTTGTCTACCAATGTCGTTTTTTTATATAATTAACTTTTTCTTTTAAATTGATATTATAATTTATTTAATATCATTATTTTTACTTAATACAATTTACTTTAATATTGTTAACCGACCATTTGAACCATTACGTATATTCGGTTTAAAACATACGGGCAATGCACTTTAAAAGAAAAAAAGTGAATTTTCAATAATACATATAATTAAATAATAATTTTTAGTGGCATGTAGCTCAATGCCTGAATAGTATCCGGCTTGATAAAAGATGTTCCCTCTCCTAAGAGTCAATGATTATAGTCTAGCTCATGGTAAATGTGAAGCTAGTAGAACTAAGAGTGGATTAGAATATTAGATGTGATGCATGAGAATTCGACCCGGAATGGGATATTGGTATAAGGGTATTCCATATTCAAGCTCTCACATGCAAACTGGGTCGAGCGGATGTGGCTGAAGTTTTATAGGCTCGTCCACTAAATGAGGGAAAAAAGAGGTTTTATAAAGTCATTGCATCTCAGTCAAATATAACTGTCTTTTTGTAGTCCTAGTTTATTGTCATCGTAACTCTATAATATTGTTGGGGATCTTTGTTTTGGAATTAGTTTTTTTATGATACGTTTTTCTTTATCAAGTTATTGATCAGTTCCCAAGTTATCTTCAGATTGATTAGATTGAGGTATTTGACGCTCTGTTGTCATTTTCCGTGAGAGAAGTATATCTATCCCTCGTGATAGAGGTAAGACTTATCAGTATTTCACTTTTCTTATACTTTATCAGTTATTAAAAGCTCTACTATAAATAAAAGTTTAATATGTTTGGACATATATAATTATAGCTATAATGATTAACTTGAAACACCAATGATTAATTTGTTATGTTATTTAGGTGTTTGTAAAATTGAAATATATAGTCGCCATTTAAATGTGCACGCTTATTTTAAACCAATTTGTCCTTTAAGTACTTAACTAAATACAACAATTAGATATACACAAATTATTAACTAAGGTCAACTAAAAATCGCAGTTGACATTATACTGGGAATACAAAGAAAATTATAATGATGTGGTTAATGGCTTATAATAATAACAAAAATATTTTATATTTTCTCTACATGAAGAAGGTGTGCATTTGGATCTCATGGTAGGTTTTTTAGATGTATTACCACAAAATCATCGATCTTATGATGAGCAAATTAATAATTTCTACATCGTTGTATATAAATTAATATACTTTTTTTATATTTTGTTTTGTCATTATAATTAAAGAGTTTATATTTGGTACACATGGCAAGTTTATCTCTTAACTGAATTATGATTTTGTGGATGCTCATTATCGTATGATTGTAAACATCTCAATTTCACTCAATATATATGGTTGAGTAGTTAGAGTTATAATACGAAGGATTCAAATCTAAAAAGTATAATATACATGAGTTTAAGTTATTCTATAAATGATAAAAAAATATAAATAGTGTAAAAAAGATGTGTATTAACATATTAATACACGTAAAAAAGTAACGTTACTTTTTAAGGAAGACAAGAGGGCCGGGAGAACAGAGTCTTTAATTAATACATTTTTTTTTAACTTCAATTTACATTGTGATTTATATTTTGTTTTATCTCACATTGTATCTTTTTTAAATATATTGTATTTAAAAGATCATTTTTACACTTTTTAGACTCCGAACCTTTTTACTTGAACCCAAATCGAATATATACACCTCATGTTAAAACAACCGGGACATATAATGACAGAGTGCACGTATAGAGTTAGATAAAAAAAAAACTGGTTGTTGGGTATGAGTAATAAGGTATTAGTTACCAAAACCTTAATTATACTCGTTAATTTTTCTTTTGATGACAAATTCACACACATTATAAATCTACTTTTATATCTGGACGATTTGTTCACGGTAGAAATAAAACGAAAACCTCTTGGAAAGGGAAGAACATGCAACACAACGAATATTTGTAATTATATATGTATGCATTTATTTTTCCCGAAAAGCACTCGATGTTCATTGCCGTTAAAAAAAAAGTACTTTTTCAAACATTTTGTAGTATGACCATATATGTAAGTATTTATTATAAAATGTAAGGAAATGATATGTACTTGAAAATCCAATGAGTATTTTTTAAGTATCGACACATGCATGTAATTTCCAATATTCGTTCTATATACCCTGAGTATTTTCTAAGTGCGAATGAAGGGAAATCAAGTACGTATGCACATATTCTTTTTAAAATTTGTTATCTTAACTATACTTAGACTGAGATATAAAGCCGGAAATCTAACAACTGGTCTTTTTGATTAATCATCAGGAGAATTTGACTATTATGCCCTGTATGATGACTCAAAACCCAACTCCAAGCCAAACCCAAACCTAAATCACCAAAACCATCACCTCCTCCACCACCAAAATATCCATCCACCCCCATTGAACACAAAGAATGCTTCACCCTTACCTCAGCATCGTCACCCCAAAACTACCACACAGAATTTCTGCCCCTATCCACCTTTGAAAATGTCTAACAAAAACGCATGACAATAATGATTTCTAAGGTTTGAATAATATGCTCTGTGTCTGCAGGCTTAGCTCCTAATAGCATAAACATTTAAGTTTTGCTAGACATCGCGCACAACCAGCCTAATATTCAATAAAGTAAAAACATTAAGATGTGTACACGTACTAGTGTGACTATGCGCGCGTCATTTTAGTGTCTACAATACATTATGGCCGGGTAATCGAGATTTATTTTCTTTAGAATGGCAATCGAGATTTAATTAATGACCACATGTGAGATCATAATCGAACAACAAAAAAGTTAGAAAGTATGCAACACACACTTCACACTTGGTTTAAATACATTCTGATTTGAACTATTATGGAACCAAAAGTAACGGGAGTGAGTCAAGAGCAGTGCCCTTGCTAGTTAATTAGGACCAAGGTTGGAGCCCCTAGTGAGGTCAAGCTATATATCGAACTAGTACTTTTGTAGTAACTTAGGTCCACTTGAAATTAATATGGTGTCACACACTTGTGTAAAAATCACTTATATATGAAGTTACTTTGGTAGAAGTAAAGTTAGGTAGAAACTAGTATCCCGGTAAATAAACTTCAACAGATAATAATAATGTGGTGACTAAGTCACTACTGAATGTAGTTTTTAAAAAGCCTTTATGAATGTATGTAACTATCATCAGTTATTTAACCGTCAATTGAGCATATGCAATATTGATTCAATTAATCATTGTAATGTTTCGACCCATATATAAAGCATTCGTCTAGTCAATTTTAACATATTGTTCTTTTAAGATATTTGGTATAATTTACATAACAATTTCCTGTCTGTTATTAAAGGATGTTGTGATACAACTTTTTGTTTGTTTACCCTACTACCTACGTGTAAAATCTTAAATAAATTTAAGGAATATGGTTTTCATAATTTCATGATAAAAAAAACTGTTAAAAATCAAGCAGCTGTTATAGGTGCCACATACTTAATACCGACGATTATAATATGGAGTTAACCCACATGTATTTAATTGGATCGAGTAGGAAATTTAAAATGGAGTAAATATGATGAGTTAAATTTAAAATGGCACTCAAATTATTTTAGGTAAGATGGTTTAATATTTTAACTAGGTCGGTGTGACTTGAAAATTACGTATGTCCAATGATCAAACACTCCCTTTGCTGATGGGATGGTGTTTAAAATTAAAATGAAATTTAAATATTAAAGCAGGATATTTTTTCTTTGATTTAAAAGAGTAAGATATCTGTTTTTTTATATTTAAAAAGATTAATATTGTTATTATATTATTATTATTACTACAAGAAATTAAAATAAAGTTTTTACTCTCTTACTTCTTTTATATGTCACCTAAATATATAGGAAAAGCTTATATTTGTCAAAATTTAATACGGATAAAAGACATTGTGATATTCTATTAATTATTTGTTATATATAAATTAACCTACCCGGCCAATTTTCATATAAAAAAAGTTATGTTCCTTTCATTATATTTGACTTAAAAACGTTTCTATGCAATTATAATATTGGAGACCTTTTCACAACTAGGCTATATTATCGTTGTTAATTAATATCGAAGACTTTTTCTGTGTGATTGAGATCATCCACATATATTGTATGCAAGTATTTATGTGTGATAGATATGTTCTATTTATACAAATTCATCATGACAATCTTTTTTCTCTTTTTATTGCATGATGTACGTATATGTTCTTATTGAAGTGATAATTAATCCTGGTGCTTATAGATCAAAAATCAATAAGATTCAAGATAATTAATACATACTAAAGTATACATCAAATTATATAAAAGTTGTTTGTTGGCTATATTGTAGCTTAGGCATAATTCACTAGTTTGTGTTAAGAAATTTGCATATATGCTAATAGCCTTAGGATAGATATGTTGTCATATGATTTTTCTTTTAATACAACCATATATAGTGTTATTATTAATTTGATGAGTATAAGACTTACATGCTCGTAAAATCGTTTGTTAAACACCAAGAATTTTCTATCCCAAACCAGTTGTATCTCTCTCTTTGACTGGGTACTAATCATAATTCTTAGGCATTTTAGTTTTATCGTGAATTATTTGTTATTTCACTCTACTTTTTCTTCTAATTCTGATTATTCAAGTTAACGGACAGTGAAGGACCCATGAATTGTTTCCACGTGTGCCGGGAATATTTGGTGCTCATGTCACTCAGTTTTAGACTTTAAAATTCAGTTCAGGTCGAGTGAAATTAATTGAGCTCAATAAAAACTTTTTATTGAGGATTGAGAAACATCAAATATGTAGATTCAAGCTTACGACTTTTAAGTTAAATATATATTAACGAATATTCAACTACTTGAATATAAAATAATAGCTTCAAACTAGGATTTAATCAAGTAATAAAGTAATGAACGTTGTGCTTATTCTATTTATATGCTACTAACAAACCTCGTTAAAAAAACAATTGATTCACATGATGTTATGAAGCAACATGCATGCATATATACGAGTCTACAAACCAGAAATAAATATACAAGTTTTTTTAGTCAAACCCAGTTGGCCATCGCAAGCACTATTACTATTATAAGTAACACATTTTCACATCTACTACAAAGATAAATGCATGTCAAGACCAACCTCAACTTCAATTCCATTGAAGCTACCTTCAACATGGAGACACGACCTATGTTCAGTTTTTTCGAGAACGTCGTTGAAGAAGAACCACAAATCAAGATTAATCACTTTCATCATGATAATGATCATGATCAAACACTAGTATCAAAAACCTCACCCCTGCAGGTTTGTGCTCTATATATGTTTTATTATGTTTCAATGCTGGGATCGATCCGTTTGTTCATCAATCTGGAATGTTATCGCGGTTATGTTGACCTTATCTTGCTGCTTGTATGTTAAGCAGGAAATGAAGAGTATAGAAGAAGAAGATCTAACCAAAGATTACAAGCAGGTACGTACGTACGTATATATAACGGTATATGCATATACAGAGTTCTATTAAAGCTAAATATTGTTTGTGACAATTGTTTTACACATGCGTAAGAAAGAGTTGTTAAAGTTCGTACAAAAATAGAGTTGTTAATTAAGATAACACACCACCCGGCCACCATATATACATTAATAATGTATGCAGCCGGCCTGCATGAGATGCATGGGTGCATGATTGGTCATTTAAGTTTCGGGTCAACTTTGTACTTGAAAAGTAATAGCGTGATCGTAATCGTGTTATTCTTCAGGATGTTTTGGTTTCATCAGCTAAAGCTGAGATGGGTCAAGTTAGAGAAGAGAATCAAAAGTTGAAGCATGAATTATCTACAGTTTTGAAGGACTACAAATCGTTGCAATTGCACTTTAACGATTTTTTCCAACAAGAAGTTGATAAAAGTGTAGAAAAATTGGATCATGATCAAGAAGATGATGGTGGAAATGAACTCATTTCTCTAAGCCTTGGAACATTTTCAAGTTATAAAGAAAAAAATGCCAGTCCAAAGAAAGAGGATTGTTTCAGGAAAAACAAACAAGCCACTGATGATGAAAATGATGATCAAGAACTCAAGCTAGGATTGGGCTGCGAATTTGACCCGACTCCAACGAGAGTTGACTCCAACAATGTCAAGAAAGATGAAAAAACACAGACCATGGAGCTACCAGTTCATGGTCTGAAAACCAATAGAAGTGATGATAACGAGCTTTTGGATCAGATTCCCTTAAAGAAAGCTAGAGTTTCTGTAAAAGTTGTTTGTGACGCCCAAACGGTAATAATTTTTCAAGAAACATAGATCTATGTGATGCTTGTTAAGATAAGAGTGTAACAAAAAAAAGATGCTGACTTTTTATGAATTATAACAATTAATACAGATGAACGATGGATGTCAATGGAGGAAATACGGGCAGAAAATAGCGAAAGGGAATCCATGTCCTCGAGCATATTACCGTTGCACGTTGTCATCATCTTGTCCAGTCAGAAAACATGTAAGTTTTTCTTCCTGCTGCCTGTTTTTTCCTTGAAAAGAAAAACTATTCATATAACTCATAATACTGACTTGATTTGGTATTAAAGAATGCATTTTTGACCCTTTGCTTATAAACGGGTTGGGTTGGGTTGGGTTGGTTATGCATCGTCTCTAACATGTCAAAGTAGCCCGGACTTAGTCCATTTCAACCCTACAAAGATATATTATCTAATCTAAAGCGTTAGTTACCCAATGAGTATGACAGTTTAGCCACCCCTAGTCTTACATCATATGTTATTGAATTTCAACCTTTTCAATTCAACACATAAAACTAAAGCCATCTTGTGTGTTGACCAAAAGTTAAAGATTAGAGTATTAAAAAAAGTCCTTATAACCTCTTAATTACTCTATATTATGCTAACTAATTTAAGTGATTATTTAGGTGCAAAGATGCGCAGACGACAGGTCAGTCTTGATAACCACCTATGAAGGAACTCATAACCACCCGCTTTCAGTATCAGCAACAGCAATGGCTTCAACCACTTCAGCTGCCGCCTCGATGTTGAAATCCACGTCATCAACCTCACAAGTAGGCCTCACCACCACTGGCACCGCCTCCACGACCACATTCTCAAGCCACCATGGCATGGGTTACAATTCAAGAGCACCTCAATACTCATTTTACCTACCCAAAACCACAATATCTACCTATCAATCACACCCAACTATCACCCTTGATCTCACATCAAATCCCCATTTCAACACATCAAACTCATCAAACTTTATAATGTCACCAAGATTTTCTTCTTCCACATGCCTTAACTTTTCGTCTCCGTCATCATCATCATCATTGTTTTGTTCCTCCATTGAATCCAACTACAAAAACACTATTCCTTTTTCATATCATGGAAAACAAACACCATCACATGATAACTTCACGATTAACTCTCGTTCCACTTCACAACACCATTCAGCAGACACAATTGCAGCTGCAACAAAAGCTCTAACTTCAAATCCATCTTTCCGATCAGCATTGGCAGCTTCGATCACATCACTTGTCAGAAACGTCGGTGGTGGGTCCAAGATATGATAAGAATTTAACATTTTAATTGTAATTTTGAAGTGAACACAGTTTTGTTTTTCATGAATATCTATAACATATGTATCTCATAATAAGCCTATCATAACAGTCATAAATTTGTGTATATAGACCAAATCAATGTGAAATGTTACACAAATTTTATTCCGATGAATAGGACACAACTTATTGATAAGAAAAATGAGATTAAAACTTAAAACTGACCTTTAATTAAAAAATAATGTCTTCATCTTTCATGTTAGTCACAGCTAAATAAGCTGCAACTTTCTTTGAAACAAACTCACTGGAAAAATTTATCTTTTTAGCATCTTCTGTTTTCTTTTCAATCTCTCTCTTTTTGTAACCTTGTATCTTCTTTAATCTAAAAAAATCCTCCCTTTCAAGCTCATCCAACTCCCCTTTAATATAAACCACAGTGTTCTCCAATCTCGGTTTCACAACATTCTCCAACGCGTTCACCCTCCGGTTTGTGGTCTTGATAGCCCCATCAAGCGTCAGAAACGATGTTTGTAGAGACGCAAGATCAACAAGAACTTCAACAGCTTTCATATAAGCAAGACGACAGCCTTGTACCTGTTGTCCACCTCTCGCCAATCCGGTCAGATCATTCTTCGTCATCTCACCGTCTGTAAAAAACTCAAATTTTGGCAGTTTAACCCCTGCAACATTCTCTTGGCGTGACCGAACTCTAACAGATGCACTTTCGACATTTTCTAGAACAACATGTTTTATGTTTTCACCTGCAACATACTTGGCTTCTGTTAGTGCAAATGAAGACGATTTCATTACTGTTCCCATTGATTCTTTAGTGGCGACGATTTTCTTAAGGATTTGACGGAATTGCACTGTCAATGCATCGCTTTTCTTTTTTAATAGAGCGTGTCCTCTTGTCGCACCAGTAAGGCGTCCTTTCACGACTGCAAGCATTGTAACTGTTGGAACAACGTTCAAACGTTGGCTTTGACCCGCCATCTTTCCAAATAACAAACCTATAACAAAACAAGATCCATCACATTAATAACAGAATTAGAATGAATCAAATATCATATAACAAGGTACAATCAAGTGCAGCAAGGTACCAAAATGGCTTTAAACATGTGCCGAAAACATTGTTTCTTACAATTATCTAACAATATAACATGTATTATATAATCAAAACATTATTAAATCAAAACTGGATGTTTCAGAGGCCAATGTATGAAGGAAATAAACCTAAATAACTGCAACTAAACTACTCATTCAAATAAGATCTAAATCCATCGTTCACGGTTCGATTAATAAACGCATTTGAATAACATTTCTGTAACGGATCGAGTTACAAATTCGCAAAAAATAGAGCACGAACCTTTTTTGGATCATAAAATCATCATACTTCGTGACGTAATCAAATGTTGTATGTTATGAGATCGTAGAGAGGGAAGATGAAATGAAACAAACGTGTTGAGGAAGTAGTTTTTTAAATAGGGACTGGAAATTAGTTAATGATAACCTTAGGGGCAAATAGGTTAATGTTTTCATTCTTTTATGAGAAAATTGCACAAATAATCACCGTGTTTTGACTTTAATGCAAGGTTGGTCTCTAGTTTACAAAAGTTACAAATTTAGTTCAAACATTTATGCTAGAGTTGCGTGTGCTAGAGCATTCACATACGGGCATACCGTTCCTTATATTGGTTATGACTTGTGAGTGGCCGGGTTCTTTCAAATTTAAGGAATGGTTGTAAACGGGGTAGGAGCATAAAGAATCTGTATATTTAGAAAAACATGATTCACACCCTTAATATATTAATACTTTTTGAAGGTGATTGTGAGTGGAGAAAAAAGAAAAGATAATGTAAAAATATATTATTTAATTGAAAAAAAAAGAAAGATAATGATTTTTAGGATAGTTATACAAAAATGATGGAGAAGTTTCGGTTCATTTTAGGATTAGACAAGAGCATATCTATCATTTTACATTTTTTATTTATTTGTTAAAAACTTAATGTTTGAAATCAAGAATTTCATTGAAGGTGATGATGATCGTCCAAGGTAATGCATAAGCAAGTATAACGAAGTCATCTTTTGGCTTTAAGACTTAAGAGATAACCAAGACTAAAATAAGATTTGAGTTTAAAATAAGATTGAGATTAATCATGAGGACTAAATGCACAATCTCTCACATTTTTTGAAGGGAAAGTCATCATATTTCTCTTATATCCACCCACTTTTAGCAATATATCCCCAACAAACACTTTAACAAAATATCCCTTGCAAACTTAATAATATTAGCGTTTTTTTTTCAGATAAAAATCAAATGTATAAGAAAAAAACATATAAAAAAATATATGTATGAACATCATGTACGGGTGTCCGACTTACTTTATGAGCGTCGGACTCTAACTTAAGGGCGCCCGAGTTAAGGACTTAATAACAAAAAAATTTCGTTTTGCTGTCCAAAAAAAATAACAAAAAAGATTTTTCCACAAACTTTTAATATGACTAAACATAGGAACCATTTGTGCAAATTTTGTTGTTTTTACCAATTCTTCTGCCACATTTCCGTCAGCGGTTCCCGCCACTTCATACACAAATTACACGTGGCAGATGAACAAAACCACCAACAAACATACATCATTTCTTCATCCTTTTTGTTTGTTTCAGATCGATCATCTTCTTCTTCGTTGCGCAATTTCAGATCCTACTAATTAGCCTATACACAACACAAGGTAACAACAATGTTTTCATTTCAAATCATATCACCAAATCAATCGATCGATCGATCTGGTGGTTATATGATCGTTTATTTCAAATTAATCGTAATTATTAACAATGTTTCCGACGTAGAATCCTGTATTTTATTGCGGTGTTTAGATTAATTGAGTAGTTGATATGTTATGTTTTGTTAGGTAAATATGTCAGATGCAAAAGCGAAAGATGGAGATAAATTAGAGTATGATGCATACTTTGAGTCTGTTCAAAACAGGAAGAAATTATCTCCTTCATTGCAGGAGAAATTAACTGCTGCTTTTTCAAGGATCCCAGTTTCATCTTTTCCTCAAGTACCTAGAGGCAAAGGTAATTGATTATTAACACTTAACATTATGTTTACATATCATTACCTGTTGTTTTTCATGCTTTTACATTAGCACTTAACTAGTTTTGACTCTGTCTTAAAGAATGTTCATTTGTTGTTGGTGATGATTTGATATTGTCACTAATTGTGATTAGGTTACCTATTTTGTTGTTGTTTTTTTAAGTAATGAGCTTCTAGAGGTAGTGTTAAATGATTATTACTAATCCATTTATTTATACAATATATGAATTATGAATTTAAATTGACGTGTCTTGATTTTCGGATGGTTATTACTCACAATGATCTGTGTCTGGAAAGTTACTGGTCACAAAATTACAAATTCTTTTAACAAATTAACATGATTGTTTCTCAACAATGCGATTTTCTTTATTTGTTACGTAAATGCAGCAGTTAATGGTGGGGTTGCCTTTATCTCTTTTTTAGTGACTAATCAAATCATGTATGTGTTACTATGCTGAGGAGCAACAAAGAGAACAGCTCATAGGATGGGCTCATGTCTGACTAGATATGAAGTAAAAAAGAAAAGATCATTCTCTGAATCACCAATAAAGTTTAGTAACCATAGTGTTTGTGTGTTTCTCATTTGGTTTTATCTGTCGCTATTATTTTGACCACGTTCAGTTAATCAGTTTATCTTTGATGTCAAAATAACCCTCTTAGATAATCTTCATATTGACACTATAAGTCGTATCTTGACATGTTTGGTAAGAGAGGAACCATTTCAAACTTGAGTGCACAGTCTCCATTCCATTAAAATGCATACCTCTTTCAAATGTAATGCATTATACATCAAATATTACCTTTAAACCAAGTCTAATCTTTGAGTCAAGTCCTAATAGCAAGAATATGATCAAATATTTATTGTTAGAATGGCTTTCATGTACAAATTGTGAACACATTGTTACATGTAGTAAATAAACTAATCTATTATTCTCTTTGTAGTGATTGAAATTCAAGCAGACACCTCAATTTCGGATGCTGTTAAGATTTTATCAGAATCCAATATATTATCAGCACCAGTGAAGTGTCCAGATGCCACCGACAGTACTGACTGGAAAGAAAGATACCTAGGAATCCTAGATTACTCCACCATAGTTTTGTGGGTGTTGGAAACTGCAGATCTGGCAGCTGCCGCCTTAACTGCCACATCCGCGACTGCTGCAGGAGTGGGTGCTGGAGCTGCAGGCACTCTTGGAGCTATTGCATTAGGTGCCACAGGTCCAGTTGCTGCAGCCGCACTAACCGTTGCTGCAACTGGTGCAGCCGTTGCTGGCGGTGTGGCTGCTGATAAAGGAATGGGAAAAGACGCCCCTACAGCTGCTGATGTATTGGGGGAGGATTTTTACAAAATTATCCTTCAAGAAGAGCCTTTCAAGTCTACCCAGGTGAGTTTACGTCAAAAGAATCTGTTTTGCTCACTGCAATATGAAAATGGATGTCCATGTTTATTTCAGGTGAAATCCATTGTGAAAAGTTATCGTTGGGCCCCTTATATTCCAGTCTCAACAGATAGTTCTATGCTGAGTGTGCTATTGCTGCTTTCAAAATACCGGTTGAGAAATGTGCCCGTTATAGAACCCGGTAATCCAATGATAAAAAACTTCATAACTCAGTCGGCAGTTGTTCAGGGTCTTGAACAATGCAAAGGAAGAGACTGGTTTGATTCCATCTCTGTGCATCCTATAACTGAGTTGGGTCTTCCATTTGTTTCCAAAGATATGGTTAGAGTTTTCTTTTCAACTTTTAACCTTAGTTTTATTGTAAACCTATACTTAACTTCATTTCAATGAATATTCTCGTGGTCAGGTTATTAGCAGTCAAAGCGATGAACTAATCCTTGAAGCTTTCAAGAAAATGAAAGATAACCAAATTGGAGGTCTCCCAGTTGTCGAAGGCCCAACAAAGAAGATTGTGGGTAACTTAAGCATAAGAGATATCAGATTTTTGTTACTCAAGCAGAAGCTTTTCACCAACTTCAGGTTTGAAATGGATCAGTTTGGGTTGTTTGTCTCAAATGGGTAAATTATAACGGTTAGCCAAGATGAAATGGTTAAAAGGCACCTTAAGTATTATATTATCAATGTAGTAATTAGCAGTGGTGAAACTTTGAAATTGATGTTCCTGACAATAAACTTGAAAATACTGGTGAGATTTTATTCATCATGTATTGAATTTACTAATTTATGAAGTATAAAGGCCTAATATAGGAGATGAAAACCCCTTGATGTGTCTAATTGTCATGTGTTACAACAAACTTGAAGTCCAATGCTACAGTTTCCAAACCGAATAGAGCTCATATGTCTTGAGCTCTATTTAGTTTTTTCTCCATCTTTATGATCATTAATATTGTGGTTTCAGGCAGCTGACAGTAAAAGATTTCATGAACACCATTGCTGCAACATCAGAAGAGAACAACAAAGTCATTTCACCAATAACATGCAAACTCGGGTCGACTCTTGGGGAGGTCATAAGCATTCTGTCTTCAAATTGTGTTCATAGGATATATATCGTGGGTGATGCTAATGATGTCATTGGTATCATTACACTCAGAGATGTGATTGCTTGCTTCATAACTGAACCTCCAAACTACATAATGGAGGTCCATGGATGTACAATCAAAGAACTTTTAAGCAAGGAGAAGAGTAGGAACTCAGGTTAATTAGGTGGTTGTGGAATGTAACCGACACTTGCACGTTGTTAGTCACGACTACTTTACTGAATCAAAAACCAGGTTTTTTCTTCCATTTAAATCATATGTTTCATAGGTCATATATGAGAAGTGACTACAATCTTTAATCCACACACTTGTCAATAAGAAAATTTATTTAAATTGTATATAAAACATGTCTTTTGATTTATACAATGCAAAAGGCAAAGAGATAATTTCCAGGGGTCCAAGCATGAAATATCCCTAACCCAACAGTATACCCATGGCCAACATATATGCATCCATAACTTGCAGATACGCCGCCATATATGGTGGCTCCAGTATTATACGACCATAACACGCTCCCAGTTCTGGCGTCCATAGCATACAATGGCCCGTTAGCAGCCACTGATCCTGCAAACACCACACCTCTAGTTACTGATACTGGTCCTTCAGCCGAGTCGTTGCTTGGGTTAGCTGTGGTCCACAGAATCTCACCGGTGTTTGCATCTAAAGCCACCCAACCACCTGCGGTTGTGGTTTGGTTAGATGGTGCAAGCCTGAACGGCAAATGATCACCATTAGCTATGTTGGTGTATACCCTCCTTCCATCTGTGGCTGCACCCCATATCCCTCCTCCCTCGTTGCTTCCCGGTCCCGCAAGCTACCACAAAATTAACAAAAATAAATGTCATGTTTAGCATATAAATATATAGTTTGTCGCAAAGGTGAGCTTTGAAGTTGGTATACTTACTTTAAACCAAACAATTTCACCATTGTCACGATCTAGTGCCCAAGCAAAACCGCTCTTTTGTACAGCCACAACAACATCACGCAACCTTCTATTTGATTTGATGGTGAGCAACATTGGCGCCTCACCAAAGTCAGCATCGACGTTGGGTCCAGGCGGACAATCGGGATTATTTGGAATCAAACACGCAAAATAGAAAATATCATAGCCACCAAGTTGCTGAGACCAGACAACTCTTCCTGTGTTCATATCGAAAGCAATTATCGAATTGAACCGAACGTCAGGCCCGGTACACTGGTCCGGTTTGGTTGGTTTTGTAGTTTGATTGTTTTGCTTCTCTTGACATTCTGTCACCTCCGGAGGTGCGGTGTAGAGGTTTCCGGTGGCAGCATAAATGAATCCCCGTGAAACATCGATGGCAGGGCTGCTTCCCCATATGGCAGCGCCCGAGTAACCGCCAAGTTGACCATGGTTATCAGGAACAGTGAATGTCTGCCATTGAATCGCTCCCGTTCTTGTATCAAGCTTCACTAAGCTTCCCCGAAATGTGCAACATTTTGCAGCAGGCAATGTTTCTTCCAAAGATGACACTCCAACGTAAAATCCCCTACAAGTTTTATAACAACTTTTAGTAACTGAATAACTCTTAGTGACGCTTTCGACTGAACTGACCTAGAATAAACGGTTCCGGAAGCAGTGATGAGAGCGAGAGGACGAGGATCAATTGTAGTTAACCAAAGTAGTTGTCCAGAGACTCGTCTGACTGCGATTACAACTGCAGGCCCGTAGATCCCTACTATCAAAAGATCACGAGTAACAACCGGAGTGGCTCGTGAGACGGATACATTCACGTAAACTCCCGTTCCAGGCAAGCCGGTCAGCTGACCTATATTCTGTTGCCATATAAGTGCACCAGTGAAGGCGTTCACCGCATACAAGAATCCATTCCATGAAGGGAAGTAAACAACTCCATCAGCGACAGCCGGTGTCGCTGATATGTCTCTTCCGGTGAAGAACTTCCATCGTAGCCTGAGATTGCGCACCGTTGACGGATTAATCAGATATTCATTGGTGGCGAATCTGCGGTTGCTTATATCCCCACCATGATTCACACACTGAGAAAAACAACACAAAGTTGATTAATCTTATGATGATAAAACACGAAGACGGACTAGATCAAAGTCTTAAAATTTACCTCCGTGGATACGCAATGCACAAGTACGAGCAGCCAGATTGGGACGATAACGCTAATTATAAAATTTCCATACGATAACATGGTTGCTAGGTTCGTGTTAACGGTCAAGAATGGTTTGAGTATGTAATATATTTGTAGTCATTGATGTTGAGGAACTAAAGGTTACGGGATTGAGTCACGAGAACAATTTGGTCACGCAATGTAACATACTATTTATGCATCCACATCAAAACTTTAACGGGGTGTTGCTATATTTGGGCATATATTTTGCTTTTGCTTGCTTGCAATTATTGGTAAAAAAGAGACATGTTTGAGTATGAGTGTTTTGCTGCTTTTCAGTTTCAGTATATTTAAAGGTGGCACAGTTTGTTGCTCGCTTACCTATTATCCGGATATAGTTTGGTTTATGAGCAAATATATTTAATGAATTTTTATTAAAAAAAATGTTTCAGTATTTGATTTTCTGTGCATGGTTATTATCAATGTTTTTATCAAACACGATAATGACTTGAGTTCCCTTCAAATACGGGTCAGCGTCACGTTTTTTACCTCGTTACACGCGTCAGGATATTAACATTAACATGTGGTGGCGTGGTGCCCTTACGTTATGATGATCATATTAAGCCCACACGACACAACGCAGCACATTTGGGATCTTGTTACACGTGTTACATTCGTGATAATAATGTCGTTAGCTATAGATAAAAATAATATTATATATGGTTATTATCAATGTTTTATTTACATTTAGCATTATAACTTTATTATGTTTTTTAAAAGTGTATGTCACTTTTTAAAAAATAGTTTTAAGTATATAAATATAACGGAACAGATGGACCTGATGGTGTTTTATTTTCTACTTACGTTTTCGACATGCTGTTTCACAGTCTAAAATAGATTACTTTACGTCTCATCACCCTGGTTTTTTCAATCTTCATCTTTCTTGGAGAATCAAGAACTAGCGGCTCCACTTGACAGTTCAATTAGAAATTCTTGGTTTAGAGTATCGGGTCTTCAATTAGGGATGATCTCAAAGCATTTGTTGTTCAATCATCTGATGCTGATGGTCTTGTTGTCGCAGAGATCATCCATTGGCAATTGAATCAACTTTTTTACATTTTAAGCTTTGGGCCGCGGCCCATTTGTTTTAATTTTTAAGTTTTAACCCTTAGAAAACTGGAAGGGCCATCGATCGTCTAGTCTACATTGCACTTTGTATAAATTGTATGTTGTCATGAAATTGAATATTGTATATTTGTATAATCTTAAGTCATTGTACGTTATCATTTATGTAAAAGTCAACTATGTCTACGTATATGTGTGTTGAAATGTTACGGTGATATTTTTATTATAACAATATAAAATTTTCAGTAAATGACAAAAATACTTGTATCGGAATATACCACCTAACCACACTAAAAATCTTTTTTTTTCTCTTATCCAACTAAATAACTTATTTTTAAACATTTACAATTACTTTTTTCTCTCTCACCCACTTACAACCACATTAATAAAATAAAAAATTATAAAGGATGAAGAGAAGTTTTTTAAATATAAAGATGAATGCTCTCACTAACCATTTCATAAAGTTAAAAAAGTTGTTAGGTTAAACAAAATCTTTCTAAATATATAAATAAATAATACTTTCTTCGTCCCATATTAGTTGTCATGAGACTCAAATCATATACTTTAAGAAAATGTTAGATTATATACTTTTCTTTAACTGTAAAATAACAATAATGCCTTTAATTTAAAATTAATGTTATCTGTGTTAAATAACTAGGGGTAAAATTAAAAATTATACTTTTATTTTTATTAATAGACTTTTAAATTAGTAAAATAAAAATAAAAAGATGAACATCTAGAGTGAAAGGAATAACTTTTTTTTTGTCTTTTTAAATTTTTTAACACATCATAATCACTCCCATATTATAATTTAATTTAATAATAGAAATATAAAAATCGGATGTGTCGTACATGTACTCAGCACGGAGCTTGCCGTACTTTTTGTCAACTATTATTTATATATGTTGTTAAAATATATATGAAAGATAAACTAAACAATTGCTTAGACATTAAATTCTGTACATTATCAATCTCCAATTCTCCATACTCACCAACTTGGGAAAAAAGAAGTAAAGCATCTAATGGCATGAGTTTTGCCGTATTTCGTATTTTTGGATAGATTATATTGGAAACGTGAAACTAGCATTTTTGTAAACCAAATTTGTGTTTATTTAAGTAGCAAACTTCGTTTTTTTTTTTACAAACAGTCTGTTAATTAAATTCCGTGTTTGTTGTAGCTGGAAAATCAAATTAGCCACTAAAGATCATGCACTACCCAACTTCTAATTCCTAATTGGGTTTTGTTTAAAAAACAAACTTTAACGTTATGATGATTGTATAAGTAGTATCATCAGTGTACTAAAAAATAAAAGTTAAGACTTAGGAGTGTAATTGGGTAATTCTCAAATATTTTCTGACCGTCAAACAATAATAATATTTAATTCTTGTAACAAAAAGATAGAAAAAAACTAACACTCATCAAAAGAGTTAAATTCCACCTAACTAAATTGACCCATTCAAAAATGTCGACATTTCATTTAATTAAAACAAACTGAACATATGACTACCATTTTGTTTTTATCATTAAAGCTATTTCCTTGAAGAAACAACTATCTTATATGAACCTATATATAGGTCATGTATCTTGTTGCATAATAATATACATAAGTGACAGCAATAATAATATAAGCTTTTTCATTAACGTTATTTGTCTTTTAATGGATAATTTCACAACAGTGAACATGTTGTTACCAGTCGCCACGTGAAAGTTGAAACCACACATTGACTAAACAGTAAACATGATCATATCAATACGAGTTACCCAACGTCGTCGTTTTGTCAAGAACCCTCAGAAGTTTTCTGCTATTTTGACTTAGCCTCATAATTGTTCTTCATCCCAATCTCTTTATCCCCTTCATTTTTGTATATCGTATGTATGTTATATAATCAAAGATTTAGTTCATATATATCTCTTGATATTTATTTAAAAAAAAGGAGGCAAAATTGTAAAAGATACATTACATATATGAACAGTTAGTATATATTATATATGGTTTTTTATGTATACATCATATGCATTCGCATGTGTTATAAATGAGACTGGTGACACATTAATAAGACATTTATGTTTGAAACATTTAAGCATTTTGTTTTGGTTTTGAATCTCACAATTGAAATGTGATATAATTTATTTTTTACTTTAACCACTATTAAAAAAATCACACACTTTTAAAAGATGTCTCATTTAAAAAGTAAATATCATTAATATAAAAGTAAACAAGCTAAGTTCATTCATACATTTGTTTACGTAAATAGATTAGTTTTATGCAAGATATATTCTCTTTGAGAGTGAACACAAGCATTACATAGTGGTAATTAATATACACTTAATTTTTATATATAATATTTCCCAATTGAGGTCTATCCAAACATATATACATTAATACATACCTATATATAATTAAATGATGTCACAACCTTATATATAAATAGCAACCCATTAAGCTTGACTTAAACACAGCCCAACACACAAATTAAACACAATAAATCTTCAAATAGTTAAGCATGTCTTCCCATTCAAAAACATTCTCAATTTTCATCATACTTTTGGCATTTCTATGCACTAAAGCTTTGTCACAATGTGAAGATACAACCAACAACCCTTGTAACAACAAATCCAAAGCTTTACCTTTAAAAATCATCGGTATAGCAGCTATTTTAATCACGAGCATCATTGGTGTATGTCTGCCTTTGATCACTCGTTCAATTCCGGCTCTTAGCCCTGACCGTAGCCTTTTTGTCATTGTCAAAGCGTTTGCTTCGGGCATCATTTTGGCCACTGGATTTATGCATGTTTTGCCTGATTCTTTCGACATGTTGAGGTCGAGTTGCTTGGCTGATAACCCGTGGCAAAAGTTCCCCTTCACGGGCTTCGTTGCTATGTTATCGGCTATTTTTACGCTGATGGTGGACTCTATGGCTACAAGCATGTATACAAGGAACAATAATGCTATTGCAGCTGAAGCAGGTGAGCCGAGAGACCAGGAGATGACGGTGGCAGCGTCGAATGGTGGTGGCATGCATTTTCATGGTCATAGTCACGGGCAAAAGAGTGCCATAGGACAACAACTTCTTCGTTATCGTGTCGTGGCCATGGTTAGTTTCAAATAAACATTAATATATATAGGCTATGTGAAAATTGGATTATAATTTATATATGGTCAGGTGCTTGAACTTGGCATAGTGGTTCACTCAATAGTGATTGGACTTGGAGTTGGGGCATCAAATGATGTATGCACAATCAAGCCACTTGTAGCAGCTCTTTGTTTCCATCAAATGTTTGAAGGTATGGGCCTTGGTGGTTGCATTCTTCAGGTATATATGTATTATAAGTACGTTTCACATTAATTATTAACTAATTTAATCTCGTTCGTTTCATAACACTGAATAAATAAACGATAACAGGCTGAGTACAAGACTCTGAAGAAAACAATAATGGTTTTCTTCTTCTCAATCACAACTCCGTTTGGGATCGCGCTTGGGATCGCGTTGTCAAAGACATACAAAGAGAATAGTCCAAGCGCGTTAATCACAGTAGGGTTACTAAACGCTTCGTCAGCTGGTTTGCTTATCTACATGGCGTTGGTTGATCTTCTTGCGACTGATTTCATGGGCCCCAAGCTTCAAGGAAGCATTAAGCTGCAGATTAAGTCATACGCTGCCGTCTTGCTAGGCGCTGGTGGGATGTCTCTCATGGCAAAATGGGCTTAAATCGATAATCGAAACCGATTATAGATTTAGGGAATTGTGTTGTTATGTTGCTCGTAAATGATAAATAAGTTTTGATGACTTTGCAATTGTTATGAATCGTTATGTTGCAATTCCAGGCATTACAAGTAACAACAAGTTTGAATTTTGATTTTGCTTTCAAATGTGTTTTTATCTTATCAATTTTAATAATTCAATTTCTAAAACACACATCCATACATCCCCTAGTTAACAAAAACACAAACAAAAGGTTTGAGGATTTTAATTTTACAACGGACAAGTTGTAATGTATTTATCCTAAAAATTTAAAAAAATTACTATTTAATAACACTGACATATAATATTCACAGCGCATAATCGCCTATGTGCCACGTGGAATTTATTAATAACATCATGAACATCTGTTTCTTTATCATCTTACTTGAGAAGTACTTTGTCTTGGTGTCAACAAGGGGGATCCCAAGGGAGTGGACCGCCGTTGGCGATGTCCCACCGGAGATCTAGGGACGGGACTGGAAACCGTACGATGATCTTTTGAGTCGTTTTTAGCGGCTTGAAGCTCTTCTAGATTGGCTAAAACTTCAGACATTCGCGGTCTGGATTTAGGCTCTATGTTAAGACATTGTGAAGCAAGTGAAGCTGCAGCCAAGGCACCTTTCTGAGGATACTGTCCTTCTAATCTCGTGTCCATAATCCTAAACAACTTTCGTTTGTCTCCTAAGTACGGTTTTGTCCATTCCACAAGATCCTGCTCGATACCAATTTTCTCTTTATCAACAGCACGACGGCCTGAAAGTAGTTCTAACAAAACAACGCCAAAGCTATATACATCACTCTTTGCAGTTAACCGACCTGTTTATCAACACACGAGTGTTTATAATGTGCTTCCATAATCATGTTTAAACAATGTATTAAGCGTAAGGAGTAAGAACCTGTAGCAATGTACTCCGGGGCAGCATACCCATGTGTACCCATTACTTGCGTCGACACATGGGTCCTGTCGCCTGTGGGCCCTGCTTTCGCTAACCCAAAATCCGATAGTTTTGCATTAAAATCCTGTGCATGAAAACAAAATATGTGTTATTGTTGATTTTTTAGCACCAACAGCAAGTCTTCAAGATGGTATGTAGGGTGCAGAGGATGTGATGATTTAACAGAAACAGTTTTTTAACCGTACCGCATCAAGAAGGATGTTTGATGCCTTGAAATCGCGATATATAATTTGATCTTTTGCGTCATGCAAGAAAGCTAGGCCTCTTGCAGCACCTATTGCAACTTTGAGTCTTGTAGCCCACGGAAGCGGTTGAGGACCCCCTGCAAATCCAAACGAAACGTTAAATGGTGGAATTAAACAACAACAAACTAAATTATATAACACGACGACGACTTATATAATCGAAAACTTGAAATCTTACTTCTAAAAAGATGATTCTCTAAGCTTCCTTTAGGCATGTATTCATAAACCAAAAGCCTATTATCACCCTCCGAGCAGTAGCCAATAAGCTTCACCAAATTAGGATGGTGTAGCTGACCAAGATACGTTACTTCCGTCTGTAATCAACAATTTTTAATCATTTAACAAATATTCGGGAATGGTGTGGTAATAACCGGGAACGAAAAGATTGTTACCAGCCATTCCTTGTGACCTTGAAACCCCTCAGTTTTAAGCTTTTTGACAGCAATGACAGTTCCGGATCCGGGTTTGGAAGCCAAATGGGTGGATTCGTCAATCCACCCTTTGAAAACATACCCGAATCCGCCTTCACCGAGAAGACTATCGGGTCGGAAGTTTCGAGTAGCGTTTTTTAACTCAAGAAAGGAGAAAGGCTTCACATTTATAGATGAATATATTTCTCCTTCGGATCTTGGTGTACAAATACTATCAATGCTACTGCTTCCCCCACTGAAAGTTGAAATTGTCATGCTTGAAGGACCCGAAGACGACGAACTGGTTTTACTTTCGACTTTCGATATCCCTGTTAATAATTCATATCTCACTTATTAGTATCCCTAAGTTAGAAACACAATCCCTAATTCAGTTTCCTGAAATCCAAAATTGGGGTAAAACTGTTTGAATTTTGACCTAAAGCCCTAATAAGCTTCAATTTCAGATACCAAATCCCTAATACAAGAACTACAATTCAATCAATTGAAACTGATTTAAGACTAATTCCTGAAATCACAATGTCTCATGTTTCCTAATTCAGTATGTCGAAACCAAAATTGGTTGAATTTTGACCTAAATGTCTAAACAAATTGAATTTCAGGTACCAAATTCTAAATCCCTAATCCATGAACAGCAACTCTATGAATTGAAACTGATTTAAGACTAATTCCGAGTTCAATTTCACTGAAAACCAAAGAAGTTCAAAATCGATAATCACAAATAGCTCAATTGACAACATAACGTTCTCATTTTCCCCAATTCAGTTTATCGAAACCAAAATTTGAAATAAAAAAATGATTTTTTTTTTAACTAAAGCCATAATCATTAAACAAGCTTGAATTTCAGGTACCAAATTCCAAATCCCTAATCCATGTACTACAATTCTATGAATTGAAACCGAATTAAGGCTAATTTCAAGTTCAATTTCAAGAAAATGAAAAAAATTACCAGATGTTCGGGAGTGAAGAGTGGTATCCACTTTAGAAGAAGAAGAAGAAGAATTGAAACAATTACCCATATTGATTAAGTGTAAATGAATGAAAAGAAAGGTAGAAACAGGGGATAAATAAAACAGGGGATGTATATAAAACAGGGGTTTATAAGTGTTGGGATAAAAAGGATGAAGAAGAAACAAAAGTGAAATGTGAAGGAAGGTTCATAAACGCTGAAAATGTAATGTATATAGTTTGTTGTTAGTTGACTCAGTATGCTATTGCCATTTGCCACCCATGATGGGGTGTGAAAATTACACGTTTTAGCACATACAACTTTTTTTGTATTTTTTTTGGCTGTGTTGTATAGCTTATTAATATTATATTATAGTGTTTAATTAAGGTTTTTTTACATATTTCCCCTTCCTAAACCCATCAATTACATATTTACTCAAGGCTAAAGTTTAATTACATATATCCCCTTTGACATAATAAATTACTCATTTACCCCTTCTTTTACACAAACCATAAGAA
>JAOYNQ010000013.1:3870294-3901787 GCA_026259685.1 Tagetes patula
TTATTTAAAATTTTTTAAATATAATAATTATAATGTTTTAAAAATATTTTTATTCAACCCGTGTGTAATACACGGGTATTAAAGCTAGTCTTTTAATATAGTAGCCAAACAAAAATAAAATGTTTTGTTAGAAAGCCTAACTCATATTCATAAATCATAAGTCATGAAAAATGCCCTTGTGGGTGTGACCCAATAACATATCAAACTAATAACACTTGTTTAACACAATTGACATTGGGATTTAATCATGTTTAATATCAAACACATGATGTCACAACCTTATATATAAATAGCAACCCACATGAGCTTCACTCAAACATACCAAACAATTAACAAACAATCAAACAAACTTCAATATATCTTAAAGTACAACATGGCTTCCAATTCAAAAATAGTCTCAATTTCTATCATTTTTATGGCATTTCTATGCACCAAAGCCTTTGCACAATGTGAAGATACAACCAACAACCCTTGTAACAACAAATCAAAAGCCTTAACCTTAAAGATCATCGGCATAGCCGCGATCCTTGTTACAAGCATCATTGGCGTATGCTTACCTCTAATCACTAAGTCCGTCCCTGCCCTAGCGCCTGACCGAAGCTTATTTGTGATTGTCAAAGCTTTTGCTTCTGGTATTATTTTGGCGACCGGATTTATGCATGTTTTGCCTGATTCTTTCGACATGTTGAGATCGAGTTGCTTGGCGGATAATCCATGGCAAAAGTTTCCGTTTACGGGCTTTGTTGCTATGTTATCGGCTATTTTCACACTCATGGTAGACTCAATGGCTACAAGCATGTATACATCAAACAACAATGCTATAGCGGCTGAAGGTAGTGTGGTGGTTGCTGGAGACCAGGAGATGGCGGTAGCAAGTGGTGGTGGCATGCATTTTCATGGACACAACCATGGCCAAAAGGGCGCGATAGGACAACAACTTCTACGTTATCGTGTCGTAGCCATGGTTAGTTTTAAGTAAACATATTAATGTTTTTTAAAATAAACAAACAAGGTTTTAATAATCTTAAAGGAAAATAATTCATACTAGCAATTTGATCAGTAACATTTCTAACTTTGACACGTAGACTTACATTCGATATGATTATCAGGTGCTTGAACTTGGAATAGTAGTTCACTCGATAGTGATCGGACTCGGAGTTGGGGCGTCAAATGATGTATGCACCATAAAGCCATTGGTTGCAGCTCTTTGTTTCCATCAAATGTTTGAAGGCATGGGTCTTGGTGGTTGCATACTTCAGGTCTCATAAACATAATTTTCATATTTCGTACATCAATCTATTATACCAATACCAGTAACTTAACTAACTATATAAACAATAACAGGCTGAGTACAAGACCATAAAGAAAGCAGTAATGGTCTTTTTCTTCTCCATAACAACCCCGTTCGGGATCGCTCTTGGGATCGCTTTGTCGAAGACATACAAAGAGAATAGCCCGAGTTCATTAATCACAGTCGGGTTGCTCAACGCTTCATCAGCCGGACTACTTATCTACATGGCGCTGGTCGATCTTCTCGCAGCGGATTTCATGGGCCCGAAACTTCAAGGAAGCATTAAGCTTCAAGTTAAATCATACGCAGCAGTCTTGCTCGGTGCCGGTGGGATGTCTTTGATGGCAAAATGGGCTTAAAGCTCATCTTTCATCATGTCAAGATACATGAAATTGTGTCATTTTTGTTGATTGTGTAAACTATGAATAAGTTTGATTGCTTTGCAAACAATTTCAAGCACTCTGAACCTGTAAAGAAGAATGAACTTTGTTTTCCAAGAGAATTTGTCTTACATTTAAAACTTTGTGTAATCAACTGTTTCTCACGGCTACAAAATCGACCGTTAACTAAGTTAAAACAGACACAGAGCACATTACGTGATCCGTCCCCTCCCCAGACCCTCCGCTAAGCGGGAGCTAAAAGGAGCATATTTTGTAAAATATTCTAAAATACATATGCTATGTCATAATGCTTGTCACTGTTGCTAATAGCCTAATATGGTGATAAAACAAGACTAATACAATACAAATGGGAAAAAAAAATACTAAATACATCATCATCCTATATATATATACATACAAACAACAAAACTCATGTAAAACTTAGGTTTATTTATCATCTTACTTGAGTAGTACTTTGTCGGGGTGTCGATAACGGAGAGGCCGAGGGTGTCAAACGTCGCTGACGATGTCCCACTGGCGATCGAGGAACCGGATTCGACAGCACTCGACGATCTTTTGAAACACTTCTGGCGTCTTGAAGCTCTTCTAAACTGGCTAAAACTTCAGACATTCGCGGTCTGGTTTTAGGTTCTGTGCTAAGACATTGTGAAGCAAGTGTGGCTGCAATGTAAGCACTCTTCTGAGGGTACTGTCCCTCCAATCGTGTGTCCATGATCCTAAACAACTTTCGTTTGTCTCCTAGATATGGTTTTGTCCAATCTACAAGATCTTGTTCAATACCAACTTTGTCTTTATCAACAGCTTGGCGACCCGATAGTAGTTCTAGTAAAACGACCCCGAAGCTGTATACATCACTCTTTGTTGTTAACCGACCTGTTAAAAGGTTCAAAACATATGGTTTCCTAATCATGTTAAAAAGCCGATTCTGATGTGTTATGAGTTAACAGTTAGTCGGTGACAAGTAATGACCTGTAGCAATGTATTCTGGGGCAGCATACCCGTGTGTACCCATTACTTGAGTCGACACGTGAGTCCTATCACCGGTTGGCCCTGCTTTGGCTAAACCAAAATCAGATAGTTTTGCGTTGAACTCCTGTGTCAACAAAGCATAATGAGCTACAATCAGATAATCCGTTGTTCGGGTGATCAAAAATTTTTATAATATGAAGGACTAATAGACCTAGGTACTCGAAGACGTTAGGTGCACTCAGCCATGAGCCCATCTGCAAAGGGCTCACTCTGAGCCCAAGGCGCGAAGGGCCACCCCTGATGGACGCAAGAAGTTATTAATTACTATGACGCCTCGCGTCACCTGAGCGCCTAGGCGAGGGCCTTTAACTACATAGTATTTATAGACAAAATGATACGTACCGCATCAAGAAGGATATTTGAAGCCTTGAAATCACGATATATAATCTGGTCTTTTGCGTCATGAAGGAAAGCTAGGCCTCGAGCGGCACCAATTGCCACTTTGAGCCTCGTTGCCCATGGAAGTGGTTGAGGACCCCCTGCAAATCCAAACAAAACGTTCAGCATTCGAAGTGTAACGAAAATCCCACAAATTATACAACTAACACTTGAAATTTGAAATTTTACTTCTAAAAAGATGATTCTCCAAGCTTCCTTTAGGCATGTATTCGTAAACCAACAGCCTGTTATGACCCTCCGAAGAGTAGCCGATAAGCTTAACCAGATTCGGATGATGCAACTGACCAAGATAAGTTACTTCTGTCTGTAAACATTAAACAACAAACAGTCAGGAAACATTCTGCAAACGAGTTCAAATAATAATACCGAACGATTGAACATGAAACGATGCATACCAGCCATTCTTTGTGGCCCTGAAAACCTTCTGGTTTAAGCTTTTTAACAGCAACAGCAATTCCGGATCCAGGTTTCGTAGCTAAATGCGTGAACTCATCAATCCAGCCTTTGAAAACGTACCCGAATCCTCCTTCACCAAGCAGACCATCGGATCGAAAGTTTCTCGTCGCGTTCTTTAACTCCATAAGCGTGAAAGGTTTCACATTCGGAGACAATAATATTTCTCCTTCGGATCGTGGTGTACTAATGCTATCAATACTATTGCTTCCACCACTGTGAGTCGAAATCGTCAAGCTGGAAGGATACGAATACGATCCGGTTTTGCCACTGACTTTCGAGATCCCTATAAATCAAACAACAGATATGAATTATTAAAACTGATGATCATAAACATAAACCCTAACTCATTTAATTCATATCAAAATTGAGGAAATTTTGAACAATTTTTTTCGAAATTAGCTTCGATTATTCCAATTCAACACCTCTAACCCATTGAATTTGAACTAATTTTCATAATCCATGCTCTTACGTGAATTCATGAACTACGGTTTTATCAATTGAAACTGAAATTAGTGGAAAAAAAATTCAATTTTGAAAAACAAAAAACCTTCAATTCCAACTTCAAACTACAAATTTCTATCTCCGTGTTCATAAACACTATCTAAGATCATGAATTAACAGAAACTTGTATCCATGAACTACAGTTCTATCAACTGAAACTGAAATTAGGGGAAAATGATTCAAAATTTGAAACTAAGATCATAAATTAACAGAAACAGGGAAGGTATAATTGGATGAATTTTGATGAAATCGAAGAGTTTACCGGAGTTAAGTGCTGTGTCTACTTTAGCGGAAGATGAATTGTGACAATTTCCCATGTTGATTGTGAAGTGATGAACTGAGAATTGAAACTGAGAGTGAATTTAATTAATATTATTTATTTAAATTGAAAAGGGATTTGTGTTGTGTTGTGGGTCATATATGGTAGCATCAAAGTAAGAAAGGGGTTGAAATAGAAGACGTCATAGATGATGCAAGAAATTGACTTGGTATATGTTGACTATATATGCTCCCCACGATGAGATATAAATCAATCTATAATATAATAATAAATAATTAAATAATCATGGGGTTAGTTGTACAGTGAGAGACACTTTGTTTTTTTTAACACGCTAAAAATTTATAGAAGAAAACTAGTAAGGTTAGAGGAGATTACAAGTCAAATTTATATATTTTTTTCATGACAATGATTTAAACGGAGATCTATTTTTTTATTTATAAGTACCCTAATGATTTAATGTTTCTTTCAAGCTCCAAGACATCGAATGGTTTGTCTTCGAAGATCGCTTTATTTCGGGCCTTCCATAAACTCCAATTGGCCACCATAATTACTCCATTGATGACTTTTTTCTTTGTAGTATCTATTGGAGCCGTGTCATGTAAGGTGAGTAAATCTCATGGTGAGAAGGTGAAAATGGGAGGAATTTCAACCCATGCTCCAATGAAGTGCCATATTCTTGATGCCACCATATATGAAGTTAAGAGGTGTTCGGTTGTTTTCGGCTCCGCTTGGCATAAACCACACATTATAGATGTAGTTCGTATGTTCCTTTGACTAATTGCAACATGAGTTGGCAATCTGTTGAGAACCGCCTTAAATGAAAAGATGTTAATCTTCTTTGGCACCTAGTTGTTCCAAGGAAAGCAGAAGTTGCTCGTAGTGGAATGAGAGCTGTATAAGACTTTCTTCATTGAAGCAACTGTGTAGATCCCGTCGTTATCTTCCGATCATGTCCAGCCATCCTTAACGTATGAGGGCCTAACCTGCAAAAGTAAGTTATTTATAGATGTTAGTTCTTGTGTTTCAGCTCATGATAATGGAGCTCTCTTCCAGTTCCATCTCCACAGCACATTATTATCTTGAAGCTCTATCCTCGAGCGGATTGTCTTGCCTTTTTCCTTTTCTAAATTGTACAGATTTGGAAATAACTCTTTTAGAGATTGATTAGCCACCCATCTGTCTTCCTAGAATTTAATCCCTTTACCATCACCCATTATACCTTTCATCATATTACTTAGATTGATGTCTCGATTCACTTGCGAGTTTCCCAATCTTGCAATAGTGCACCAGGTGCCTGTAAGTTTCTTCGCATGAGGAAGAGCATGCCATGTTCTGGGCGTGAAGTGAATCGAAGCTATGAATCTCCTCCAAAGAGAATCAGTTTCCGTCTCGAATCTCCACCACCATTTTGTAAGTAATGCGATGTTTGCGTCTCTTAGGGGATTTAGGCCTAATCTTCAAGCATCTTTGGGTCTTGTTATTTTGGACATATCTAAGTTTAAATCTGAACATGTATATATTTGCCTATTTAAGTGTAATTAAAGAGTACGATACTATGATAGTTTGTTGTTTTAAAAAAATATACTATTTGTAGTTACTTTCTGGCTTAACGAAGAAAATATGAATACAGATTGTGACTTTATATGTTTTACGTAAATCTTGATCATGAGGTATTTCTTTTATTTTGGTGAGGTTTTCTTCTATGTTTTGTCTTGGAGACAGTTTGTTTCCTATTGACTAGTCATATTTTGTTTGGGATGGATTGGATTTAGGGATGATCTAATTTCTCAATGGTGATTGTCGGTTTAAAAAAATACTAACATGTTTATAAGTAAAAACCTCATTTTTAAATCTGTTTTTAATTTACTAATATTAATCTCGTAACCTTAGGCATCATACTACAAAGTTGTCCTCTTGAACGTTTAGTGGGGGTGTCAACCGTCATTTATGTCATTGGTAAGTTAAATGATTTTAGGTTGATTGTTTGACTTTGAATCTTTATATATAACTTATATTTATACGAATTAAAGACTTTAGCCATAACGTATAGTGTTTTGGGTTGAATAGTTTAATATTCATTTTTTTATTTTAAATAAAACTTGAATCATTTCAAATAAGTTTTTACAACAAAGTAATAGGGAAAAGGATGACAAGTTGCGATGTAATGTCTTTTAGATAGCAAACTCGATCCAAATAAAAACAAAACCATAGGTTTTAGGGGACGAAACATTACATGCACGAACCCCTGAATCATGTCTAGGAAAACACAACCAGCAAGGAAACCCAAATATATTAAAAGCAAAATGGATAAAACACATGTTGATTATCAAAACAAGTTTTCTCGTATTTACTAACTTTGTCTGATTCCGTTCTTAACGCAAACTGACGTGCAATAAACTCATTGTTTCTGAGCACAACAAAAGAGGACACTCCTGTAAGTTCAACACAAGTGTTTTCCTCATGTCCTTCAAAACAAAAAAAAATATATCAGCTGATTATATAGTATATATTTCTTCAAGCAGATATGTTAGAAAGTATAACAAAACCTCAATTTTAACGAAAATACTTGCATCACATCACACGTAATGTTCATTCACTTCATTGGTGGAATATATAATAAAGTTAATAACTTAAACAATACAAATAGGGTGTTAGCGTCGATTGTTGCTATTTTAGCTCTTTGGATGAGATATCGTGCTAAATGTGTCGATCTCGCATGGCATATTTGTTGTAATAGCCATTTGGTTTATGTATTGGTTGTTTCCCTAGCCCTTGAGTCTTGCGAGGCTCTGGGTTTTGTTTTGCTTGATTAAAATTGCCTTGCGAGGCTCTGATTTTGTTTTTCTTAAAAAAATGTGCCTTTCAGAAAGAAAAAGAAAAAGAAGGAATGAACTTGTTTGTCAAACATGTTCAAGTTAACGGTTATATTAACCGTACCAAAAACATGATTTATAAAAATTGTTTGTTTGACTCGATCTTCTAGCTATAAAATAGAATATTGGTGCACTAAAATAATTGTAAATTTATTACTCTGTACAAGTCAATTTAGTTGTGTTTGAAGTCAATTTTATGGCGTAATGTCGGTTTCAAGGTAAAATTCGATGCATGTTTCATTTATATGTATGCATATTAGTCAAGGGTACGTTCATATTTGTTTGGTAAATTTGCTATTAAATTTTCATCGCATGTCCTTTTTTTTTAAATTTTATTTCATTGTCACTCTTACATTAATCTTTTTAAATAAATTAAAAGTTTTACTTATTTATTAAATCACTTTTATATAATTATTAATTAAAATTCATTTCCTTTATTATCATAAAGTTTGAACTTAAATTTAATAACGATTTTTAATTATTACTTATTTTAAACCACCATAATGGATTTTATACTTTTTTATGAGTATTGTAACCTTGTTACGAGTATTTGTTATGAGTATTGTAAATATTGCGCTTTCAAGTAAGAACTGAGAGTAAGCAATTTGCGTTGAGGAAGCAAAGAGCATGATATAAGAGTGCGAAATTGAATGTGTTCATGGTTAAAAGATATCTATACGTAAAATACGAAAATATTAAAAGTGTGATGACGTAGTCGTAGCAACTCGACCACGGTCAAGAAGTTAGAAGCTAAAGAGCATCTTGTTTCCCTGTGATACAGTATCGCTATGGTGATGTGACAGAAAGATGCTTGCAGGTTAACACTACGATACAAGTAGCAAAGCCCGGTAATACATATTCATATTGGAACTAGTAAGATATACTATAAAAGTGAAAGGAAACTTTACACCAAAATGAAAATACCTTTTTTACACCATAAAACCAAGGTGATGCAGATAGCCAGGAATAGTAGGTGCTAGCTCCAAGGTCAAATCCTCGAGCCAGGCTCTTCGACTATAAAGGAGAACACTTAGCAAAGTTTACACACTATCTAAATCTCGTGCATTTGAACTATACTACACTTTGTTATTCTCTCGAAAACAACTCAATGTTTTTTGCACTCAACTCTCAAACATCCCAATAATCTCATCTCCTATAATACTTAGATTCATATCCCTAGACTTTGGATCTAAGGTGGTTGTCACAACCCTCTTCGCCTTATTCTTGTTGTAGCATCAATGTAAACTATAGATGTTTTATTAGGTCAAGAATGTTGTCATGTCACGTACAGTGCACTGGTTTGTGTGTGGGGTTATGTAAAATTTAATGGTCTTTATGTAGAACACAAAATTGTCTTGTGTCTTGTATGACATCAATTCTTGTAGGAGTTAATTAATCTAGCTACTTCAGTCCAAATGACAACAAACTCTGATTGTTATAGTATAATTATATTTTTCGTCATGGATAACATTCTGATTGTTATAATATGCTTGAAAAAAACACGATTGTATCAATGCTTCTTGGTGTCTAGGTAGGTTGCTTCATACACTTCACAACATTGGAACTAACGAACGGAGAGGCCGATTTAGTGTAGGTGGTTCCTTAGGATCGGTAGTCCAACAGTGACAGTCGGGCCAATCAAGAGCTAAGAGGCAGGGGTGAAGCATTATGGAGACCGGAGAGGGTTATGGCCTCTCACTTTTTTTCATCTGAAGTGTTGGTTTGTTGGTCGGTAGTTGATTTTTTAAGATTTGATCTCCCGAAATAAAACGTTTTAAGATTTGCCCTCTAATCTCCAAATCCTGGCTTCGTCACTGCTAAAAGGAAGGTTTCAATTTCAAAAGACATAACGTTTGTGTGTCTTTTTAAAAAGGTAATTGAGGTGGAGCTACAAATGGGTAAAAAGCAACAAAAAAAGTGGTTACATAAGGATAAAAATGATGGGGCCATTTGACCCGGTGTCATGTGCATGGTTTTGACCCTACGTCGTTCTTTTTAAATGTCTTATATGTTTGTTGGTATTTGTTTTGTAAAGTTCTAAAAATATTAACCAAGTCTTGGTCGTTGAGAATGATCCAAACCTATCTTGACGTGTGTGGATGTCAAGGATTGTACTTTATATACTTTCATCATTAAACAAGGTTGTTAATACTTATTAGAAGTTTACATACTCCACGCTTAAGAGTTAGTAGCTTTTTTTGAACGGCAAACAAGAGACTTTTATTACACAATCTTGGCATTAGCTAGAGGCTAAAGTAACTAAAAACATACATAATACCAGCATATCATAAGTAAATTAACCAGTTATATAATACCAAACGAAAATTAAAATGCCACCACGACTCTTGGGCGGTGAATCATCCATAGATATGTCAATTCTTTGATCTCACATGTATTGAATCAAGGATGAGGTTTACTTTTGAAGATCTATCTTATAATTCCTTACAAACCAAATTGTTTCACATATATTGTTGACAAAAAGAGTGGGTAGCTAGCTATAAACACATATTGGTTCTAAAATGAACATGTATATATGAGAAGAGTTATTTTAGTTTATGCTGAGAGCTATAAGAACCATATAAAGTGATAAAACACATACACATATTTCCATATCTCCTATTTTGCAAGGTCGGTGTTTTGCATTGGCTCTACGTGTTGCATCATATGACGTTTCAATTTTTTTACTTTAACGTATTTATGGTTTAATTTAATCCCCGACTTTTGACGTATTTACGGTTTTAATCCCGACTTTTGACGTATCTTGCGTGTTGTGCCAGGTGACGTTTCAATTTTTTTACTTTGACGTATTTATGGTTTTAATCTCTGACTTTTGACGTATCTTGCGTGTTGCGCCACGTGATGTTTCAATTTTTTTTACTTTGACGTATTTACGGTTTCAATCCCCGACTTTTGACGTATCTTGCATGTTGCGCCATGTGATGTTTCAATCTTTTTACCTTGACGTATTTATGGTTTTAATCCCCGACTTTTGACATATTTACGGTTTAATCCCCGACTTTTGACGTATTTATAGTTTGATCTCTGACTTTTACTAATTGTCATTTTAGCCCCTGACTTTTTGACTTTGAACTCTTACGCTACTTTGACATATAGTACGACTTTAATATTGTTATCGTTTTGACATCTAACTTTTAATATTTCATCACCTTTTATTATGTGACGCATTATGGTTTTGTGCCGTGTCGTACGGGACATGAGACTTTTTTATATACAAGATCCGACTGTGTGACCTGGCCGCTGCAACACGCAACCTGGTCTTATGATTTAATAAGATAGCGGGCTGTCTTTTATGTAACCACTCTATGATCGAATCATTATCACATTTAGAAGCTATTCCATAATTTTTTTTTGTGTACCTACTTATACTCATTTTTTAATTTTTATTAATCTAAAGCTAAGAAAAACATCCTCACTAGTCCACTATATGTAATTTAGTAGTTGACTTGACTTTCTTTGTTTCTTTTCCCCACCAACACGTTATAGACATTTTCTCCTACCGTAGAATATATTGATTGTCACGTTTCTATTGTTAAACTTATCTTACGTGCATTTATATTATTAAAAGACATAAGACTATTATTGGAGTTGATGACATAATGGGAGAGACTTTGCCTCTAGGAGCACTAATTTAAAAAGATTCAAGGTTCAATTTTTAATATTATAAATATTTATGGAGTTTATTAAAAGTAGACTATACTGTTACTTAAAAAAAAAGACATAAGAATGTATTAATTTGTTTTTAGGATTTATTTTTGGATTTCCATTTTGTAAAACAAATATGATTGGAAACCCATTTTGATTAAAAAAAAATCTTTTATAAATCAGCTCGTCTCAATCCAAACACATTTTCATTAAAAGTCGTAATACTATAACACGAACCTAGTCGATACTTTTGTACGGAGGAGATTCAAGTATTTTTAGACCTATGACGAAAATAAAATTGGAGGCATTTTCTAAATGATATAACCAGTTTTGTTTGAGGCGGGGCAACGAGCAACCCACTTTAATTATGTTTTAAATCGTTGCATGTTTTATTAAAGTAATTCTTAAACAAATTATAACAACTAATTAACGTACTATTCAAAGTTGGTGGCTCATTAATTCATAACTCTTTTGTATTTGGAACATCAGGTCTAGAATTCTATCATTGCAATGGTGAAATTGTCCTAGAAAATTTAGGAATTACCGTTAATAATCTTATTTATAGTAATTTAAAGACTCAAAGTAACAATATTTAATCAAATTAGCACATCACAACGTCGAACTTGCTCAAATGCTCAAAAACCTAATTTTAAGTAAATCACACTATCAAAATATTCAAAATCTTAATTCTAAGCAAACATGCTGGTACCAAAGTTTGATTATCAAATTTGTTCAAAATCTCAATAACTATATATAAGCAAATCAGAATGACAAACCATAATCAAAGTTTGAAATTAATGATAAATAAACTCTTTTTGAAGTGGGTTAAAAAGTTGATGGCCTAAGACCCAAGTATGTTTTAAATATAATACGGGACACTCCTGCTTTTGTAAGACGAGTTATTTTGTCGCTAACTCGTTTTAACCCAAACCCGTCATTTGCTTTTGTAAGACGAGTTATTTTATCGTTAACTCGTTTTAACCCAAACTGGCCATATATTTTACTAGGATAAGTATTCTGGTTCTACACTAATGATGTGTTGGCTCATGAAGTCATATAGATATTTTGCATATAAACTAATGGATGTGTTACTTAATTTCCTAAAGTTTTTACATAAACTTCACACTATATATAAAGTTTGTGTTTTTTTTATAGAAAATGAGAGGAATTGAAATAATGGATACTTTTCACACCCAACAGACACCACAATCTTGTATGCATGAAGTCATATAGATATTTTGCATAGTTAGACCCGTTGTCATAATTTAAAAAACAGTTCTTGTTATGCATGATTAATTTAACATGAACCAAAAATTGCAACTTAAATTTAGAAACATAATATCAAAAGCGAAGTGTATGCATATATAAAAGACCATATCAAAGCGTGGCGCTGTGAAATTTTAGAAAGTTCTAACACACACGATCTTCATATTAAAGTGTGACGTTAAGAAATTTAAGAGAGTTTTGACACACATATTATTCTTATATATAGCAATTTTCAATATTATGAGTTTATTAAACCCGATATCCTAAATTCACACTTTCATGTGTACATAGGTCTATAATGACATATAAAACCCCTTAATTAGTTGTGGCCTGATGCCTTCCTCAATTGTCTTTACTCGCTAGTCTTCGTGCTTTTGTCTATATGACACGACCATGTGAGCCTGGTCATGATCACAGTCATGGCCATGATCGATGATCTATTGTCATGAGTTTTTATAGACTTCAGATTTGAAAAAAAGTTCATCTAAATTTTGACATTTTTAATGATTATCTTATATGCCATCATGCATGCATACACATATATATACATAAATGATCAAAACTTCAAATGAATAGTTGTCAACGGTTTATACATGCGCATTTGAAATTAGAAGTTGTATGTTTTTCTTCTGCATATGATATATAGTATGCATAATGCTATTGTTTGAAATCACATATTAACCTTGCAAAGGATCCTATTAGACCAAGCAAATAGCTTTGGAAAAAGTTAATCGAATATTTTATAAATGGGCATGAAATCGCAAATGGGCCAGGCCCATGGACCGCTGTATAGCTTTTGTTAGTGAATCAGAACAAGGGTTGAGGTGCAAAAAATACCCGGTTATGGACCCAACACACTATACTCAAACCAGACTCGGCCTACCTGAACCGTCAGGTATATATAGGTTCCAGTTCCTCAAAGATAACGAAACTCGACCTGGAACCGAACCGTAACCAACGGAACCGGTTCCACCTCAACCCAGAACCGGCCAACCTGAATAGACTTTGTTGATTGAAACTAGACCCGGTTTCCTACCCGGAACCGATTATTAAAAAAACCCTCTTCTTGCACCTCTAATCACACCTGACACTATTTCTCAAGTTTAGAGATGACAAACAAACCCAAACCCAACAAGGAAACCCGAAACTTGAGACATTTAAGACGGGTATGAAGTCGGGTATGAGATTACCTTTTGTTTCTTTCAGGGGTATGGGATGAGTATGCGATGTAACATTTAACCCGACTTGAATATGCAAACCCGATTGGGTATTCATATAATTAATCTAATTTATTATGAAACAAAAATATGCATTAATCATTTTGCTTTTATGTATGGTGTTTAATCATTAATCGTATTATTTATTCATTAACTAATGAATTTATAGTTATAACATGATACTAAAAGTTCATAAACATAACTATACAACATCTAAATTTTTAGACTAAATAATATTTTATAAGACTTGTGTGATATAAATATATATAATACATCATAAAGTCATTGCAACAAGTCACCACGTACATGCAACAAATTATATCTAATATGAAACAAAAGATTTAATAATAGTAGTAATAATATAATAACAAAACTAATATAATAATAATAATAATATTATTATTATTATTATTATTATTATTAATAGAACTCTTCAACGTTCATAACCTCTCATTTTCATTTTCATCGTCATTTCACATAATTTAATCGACTCTGTCTCTCTATCACCTTATGAAACACAAACATAAATTCTCTACATTCATATACAATTTTATTAAGACCTTACAAGGCTCAAGTGAAAACAATTGTATTGTTGTTGATCTTTGCATCAAGATTAGCAAGTGGTGAAAATGAGATGTGATTCTATTTTGGTTACACAAATTGGTGTAACTCATATTTTAAATCCATTGTTTGGTTAACCAAATGTTGTATTGTGTTTTAAGCAAACAACCTTAAAGACAAAATCAGCCTAAAGCATATAAAATACCGTGGTAAAAATATGAAACCTGGATAAATTGATCTAGGCAACTTTATATGAAACAAAAAGGTGTAGGAAATCTAAAATACTCATAAATGGACTGGTAGGATGAGGCACCAATTGTTCATGTGCTAGTAAGCAATTTGAGACTTGTTGGTGATAAACACATAATATAGACAAAATAGTACCTAATATGGTCATGTGAGTCTTGGAAATTCGGGTTATAATGGAAGGCTTTTGAGCCATACCGTTATGTAACCAACGTTATTTATATTGTAGTCGTACAATCAAGTTAAGTAGTCAAGTCAGGATTTTTTGCTCGTCGTTTAATGTGAGTATTTCGTACCTTTTTTCTTGTTTAATACTCTTGTGGTGAAACATATGAGATATATTTAAACATGGTTTATTCATTCTTTTGTTCATTTGGTTTATTGACTCATTCGTTTCAAATTCAATTCAACACGCATGTTATTATTCTTACTTGCAAACTTCTGTGTACATACTTGATTAATAAAGAGAAAATGACCATTAAGTTATACAAATATCAGTTTCAATGATACATCTACTTCCTTGACAAATCCACTACATTTGGCTTTCAGGTGGTGATCATTAACTGCTTTATCATTTACATACTTGGGTACAACATAATATGTATGATTAAGTGGATGCATACAACCCGTAGTTTTAATAATGTTATATTATCAAAATATGTTTAGATAACTATTATGTATTAGATAAGTTTTCAATCATCTTAAGCATACTATTATGTATTAGATAACTATGAATGCTCAACAGCTAAATTAACTAGTTAACATATATTTTTCATATGTTTCAGGTCATGCTGCTAAGACCTTTATCACAAAAACATTATCCATGATCATGGACCTAATTAATCTACTTATTAAATAAGACTAGTTTTGGCGTCTATGTTTGACTTTTGTTTGAATGTTTGAACATTGTTTTGCATTTACTAATATTTGGATTATGAAATGGATTTTAATATTTTTGTAACCGTTTAAGTACCATAAGATATGAACACTCATTTACTTCTTCCACCCTAAGAATTCTACCATCGATCGGGGTGTGACATGAGATTACACGATATACCTTTTTACCCAACCCGATTACTCGATTAGACATACTTGTCTACCTGATTATATACCAGAATTGGTTATACTCTTTATTTATTTTAGTTATTTGATAATTTTCTTTTATTAATTTTAGTTATATTACATTATCTTCAAAATCCTTTATCCTCTCGTTTATTCATTCATTCTTGTAATCTTATATTAAAGTATTTAGGTATATATACCCGACACAAACCCGAAGAGTATACCCGATAGGTATTTACAGGAATCTAACTGGTATACCTGACTACATGCAAGTATGCCCGATACTCAATGGGAAATACAAACTACATACCCGATGAGTTTTAGGTTGCGCATGAGACATACTTTTCTAATCGAATATAGGGTTAAGAGATGACCCAAATCTCTCTAGTTATCATCCCTGCTCAAATTGAAATCAAGAAATGAAACAAATTATTCTTAGACAAAGTGAATTTCAATAGTGTAAACCTTGTTTTATGACCTATAATAATTCATAATGGACATAAACCTATAGCCTAATATCGATTAATAGACTGTTTAGATTATTAAATTTAGTTTGTATTGATTATTTAGAAATGCAACAATACATGGATAAAAATTAACTTTTACAAGAACCGGCCTTTTAGAAATAACAAGTTTACAATAAATATAAAAGTAACACCAATCTTTTCTATAATTGACATTATATTTATAATTTTAATAATAATTCTAGTTTTTATATAATATGTTCATCACATTATTTTAACTACTTAACTTAAACTCTAGACCTAATGCTTCAAATATAAACTATAATTAAAATAAACTATCAACTTCATTGACATTTTAACTAAATATATGTACCATAAACTTAATAATATGGGACAAGTTGATATCACATGTCAAACTACTTTTTTAATAAAGGTTTAAAATAAATTTATTTTACAGGTAACACGTACTAGTACCACACATTAAAATATTTTCTTTTCAAAATCGGTAGAAAAAGTTATTATTTTGCTATAACTTATAGAAGAATATATAATTTGATTTCTAAAATCGACGATAAACTGTAGTTTTGTTCTATTCCACACGTAAGTTAAATTAAAATTGCTTGCTTAATTTGTTGTTACATATGATATCACATTAGGGTCAACTTAATTATTGTATTTGCTCATCTATAAAGCTTACAACAATGCAAAATGAGCTCTAGATCTATCTTTTGATCACCATAATTTTGATTTTTCATGATTAGCACACGTATACAGTCTTATCTTAATAAACTTTATTTAAATATAACTGTCAAGAATTTAACAAACTAAAAAGTCAAGACATTTTCATCTAATATTATAGCACTTCAATAATAAGATTAAAAGTGTGCAAATCACATAAAAAAAAGTTTAGATCAATGTTATTCGGGATTTTAATATTTTCAACTGGGTTATAATTAATACTTCAATATTAAGATTAAAAACGGTCGAACTAGCTACGTTTTATTAACAAATCCAAAGAATCAAAAGTACAAAACTATTGTATCACGTCACATGTCGTGCATGTGGCCTCTAACAAGCTTTAGTAAATGATTATATTAAATTACTATCATTTATTTTCTTTTGGGGCATTTACATATATCCTCTTCATAAGATCATTTATTACGTATTTACCCAATCCTTAAATTCAATTACATATTTCCCCTTCCTAAACCACATATATTACATATATACCCAATTTTATTAAAATAACCTTTTGATTTACTATTTTACCCTTAATGATCTTCATAGATATATTTTTATATTTTCTTATGGTTTGTGTAAAAAAAGGGGTAAATGAGTAATTTATTATGTCAAAGGAGATATATGTAATTAAACTTTAGGCTTGGATAAATATGTAATTTATGGACTTAAAAAGGGGAAATATGTAAAAAAAAATCTTTTCTTTTAATGTTATATAACACTTGGTAATTAATATAATATATATCCATTAGAAATTTTTAATAAGGACATACGCCAAGGTTTTATGTTCACATGATCCAAGAACGAATATTAACTTTAAATTGATGAGTTTAATAAAATATAATATATAGTGATAGTGATTAAGCACGATTTACTAGTTTGATTTTCTATTAATATTTTATATTAGTATTTTATTTACACTAAGATCATATCGGATTTATAAAAGTAATAATAGTATATACTTATGCTTTGTGGAATGACTATGACAAGATTTGTCATTAATATTACACCTTGATCTACATTTATTTATGTCTAAACTGAAAATTAAAATCTTAACCGAGCAAAGAAACGAGCATGCATGAACACTTCAATAAATAAAATGTATTTATTGTTCTTGTTTAGAGTTCATAAAGATAAATGAATATAAATAAAAATAGCTAAACTTCAATAAAAATATTAAACAAATGTAAATGTCTAAGTAAAAATCTTGTTTAATAGATAAAAATAGTTACTAGAAAAGTGAGTGTTTTACGACACAACTTTATTCATCATACACCACGACCCATTTGCAACAAAAACTCGTTTAATACATACGAATTGAAATAATGAGATTGTTTCTTTTGAAAAGAGACACAATCGAACTAATAATTAAGATTAATGTCAGCTGTTTCATGTTGCTTCAACAATATATTGAATAAACTAAGGCGCCACTTTAGTTGGAAGAACATGATCATAATATATATATAATAATAATATATTTGAGTGATTTTGTAAAGCTCTCTAGAACACTTCTTCAATAATTATTTCACTCCATTTTCAGGCTCACTAACTAACTCTACTTCGGTATATAGTACGTACAGTTTTCTCCCGCTGTTGTTTCTTGACATAAAAAGAAAACAAGTTATATCGCGTGTATGATTTAAACTTTATTTTAAGAAACCCGTGTTTAACACGAGCTACGTTGTCTTCATCTTCATATATATATACTTCCTGTTTACTTTTAAGTTTTATCTCGATCAGCAATTTTAATGTTATTGTTATTTCCATTCATATTGTACTTGTATTGTGCATTGTATTATAATTTAATAATGACTTGAAGTGGGGATTAATGGTATCCTTATAAAAAAGAATTTTATATATATAACAAAATTTTATATAATAGAAAACAAGTACAACATATATGAAAAGCTAGTACGGTGTTCAAAGTTTGTATTGTATTTTAATTACTAAAAAATTGTGCAGGGTGTCTTTATTATTATATTTACAAATAAATAAATATTAATTAGCGTACTTCACAATAAGCATAAACGCTAGAAATAAGTTCGAATGTTCGATCTACTACATACCAGTAAAGTTTTGATTCACATCATCGGACCACTTACATCATCGGATCTAAGATTTTGAATATAAATCGATCATCACAAACTCGATCTTAAACTAGGTGGTACTTAAGATCATCCTATTTACTTAAAACAAAACATAAATCTAGCTAGGATTTTCTTTAGTGAGATACGTGTGATAAACTATATATTAGTATTTGATCTTGTACGATGAAATTAAGATAATCATTTGATTATGTGATGATATATATAAAAGTGAAGTAGTTTAATGTATATATGTGATGATCATGGCAGAAACGTTGAAAGGGAATGAACATGTTAAGTTGGAGATTGGTGCATTTGAGAGGCACGTGGGTCCCAAGATTGTGTTGGATGCTAGGGAGTGGGTGACAGTAACTCACATGAACTTGCCAGAACGAAGGAATCTATTTTCTTTTCTTTTAACTACTATGCCTATTTTCATTTGTCGTCTTTAAACAAAAAAACATAAAATAATATGACACATGTTTACGACTAATGGTGGTTGGTGCAACGGTTATTAGTTTGTTAATCAAGTTTTGAATTCCAATTTATCCTTATAGTTCACACTTATAAGCAGCATAGTGAGACTTTTCTAAAGCTGCAATCACATCGGAGGCTCACCCAACCCTCGTTTCGGGCAAGTTCGTCGGAGTCAAAGATTCATCAAACAACCATTGCAGAGAAAGAAAAAACCATGACCGAAACCTTAACCTTTTCATGTAAAACCCTTAGGCTCATACTTAAACCCAAATTACCACAAGTTTGAGCTTCGTTGTCATGATGTTGAAAAAAATGAGTAAGGAGAGATTTAAAACTAGGACCTAAGTATTCCAAGTCTTACTCTAACCCTCAAAGACATTTGATATTTGACAAGTTTTTATAGGTTATTAGCTAGTTTAGTGCCCCTGCTATATTCGGAGAACGTCACACTGATGTGGAGATTTTAAAGATAATCATGAGGGCGTGAGCGGTTCTATTCAGTTTAAAAGTATTTACCAAAGTAATATGAGTGGAAAGAAAAAAAATAAAATTGAGTTAAAAACGAAATAGAGATTGTATTTGTACATATGGATTTATAAGTTGTAAATGTAAAAGTATTTATCTTTATTTATTACATATTTATTTAGTACAATGTACTTTAATTGCTTTATTTTTATACTCAATTCCATGTATCACACAAAGTTAAAATCTAGTATATATCTATGAACATGTTTAGAGAACAAATGTAACACAAGTTACACATATATGTTATTTGTTTATGTTTAGCTATGTTTATATGAAACGATACATACAATTATAAAAAAACGGTTTAAATTTATTCAAACACGTACACTTTAGACAACTAAAAAAGTTTAAAATCTCCAACGACGTTGTTATTTGCCATCTCTCTATCGATAAAAACATTATCTTCATATTTTAGGTCTAAAACCCTTTAAAAGTCTTACTTTGCACCGTCACATATCTTCATGTATATAAGTGAATCACGGGTGATGCGTTTATAGTTAGGGTATAAGATTTATAGGTATGGATGTGATAATAAAATTTTGATTGTTGTGTTCAAAAGATTGATTAAAACTAACAATTTGTGTAGAAATTATTTAATTAAACTTCCTAAAATGCTATTTTCATATAAATTCTCGTTTTATAAATCTAATACCATTGTTATAAGTTACAAAGTATACTCATCCATTTTAACAATCATTATCACTATTTAGTTAACCACGTACAAAAAAAGAGTGCTAGGAATAGAAACGTTAAATATAAGCTAGAGTTTTATATTGGCTTCAAATCAATCAAATTTAAAACGATCACGATCTAATAATATACTAACATTTATTTAAGTCGGGCCAATATAGAAGAAACCATAGGGAATGATTTGATTGAAAGCTCTAACAATCATAAAGTGACAAAAGAGAGAAAAAAGTGATGGGGTACATGCATCAACTAAAGGAGTGGTGATGGTGAGAATACAAAATTTCTTAGTCAAAAATGACAGGAAGGATAAAAGTTACATACGGTCGGCTAAACGGATCGTTCTCCTTTGTCACATGTACCGTTATATAAATATTAACACGGGTATAGAACATCTGTACACAACTGTATCTAAACCTTGTATAGAAATACAACATATGTTAGACGAACGTATAATTAAATATAGACGTAATTTAATGTTACACAAACTTATGAATATCATGTGCTATATATATAGATGAATGATATGTGTTACATAGGTGCATGTATGATATATGAAAAGATGGAAATGACCGGAGAAATGTACACTAAACTAAATGGTGTAAAGTATAATGGACCCTAAAATTTTGTCAAATGTTCCCTTCAAGAAAGTGACCATTTCCAACTCTTGCTTTTCTTCTACACTTCCCATCTATTTGTCTTCTTTTTACATTGGAATGTGTGTTTGATACCTTTGTTTCCTCTTTCACACACAAAACCCTTTTACACACTTGTCCACTTCCTTAAATTTCTTTTCATCAACTTCAATGTGAAATTTTAGCAGATAAAAGGTTAAAATTTTCAGACTTAATCTTATGACTCTCACATGCATATATTATTATTAACTTTAGAGCTCATGTTTGATTGACATCAAAAAGTTGTTTCATCCATGTAAAGAATCATGATGATTTGTATACATATATATACACGATAGTTTTTTTGTAAAGCTTATGTCAAAACCGATGAATTTACATGGGATGATGGGGTAATTTTTTTTTCCCTATTTAAATCACGTCTTCAAGAAAAACTCATACATTAATTCGTATTCATTGGTCTCAAACCTGAGATAATCTTGTAGAAGAAAACTTAAATTAAATGAAAAAACTTTATAACCCAACCAGAAATTAATCTCTTTTTCGTCACAAGTGGATTTAAATCCAAAATTTTCATATTTTTTTTACTTTTTAAACGAAAAACTCATACTATTATATTATACCATTTAAACTAATCTAAACCTCATATTATGAGACCAGAACCTGAAACTTAAGGCTCGATCAAAACATTAATGTGTTATCAGCATGCCGCTAATATCATTAGCCCTTCCTATTTTAATTAAGTTTTGGATAGTAAGGGTGAATATTTTGTTATTTTACCACTCAACACTATTGTACAATGATCTCATCAAAATCAGCAAAAGTGTACACACTAGCACTTACTATTCTCTGATGAAGTAAATGTTTTGATAGATATAGAAACTTATTACTTTTATATAATAAAAAACATATATGTTTAGAGCCTGTTATATTTTCAGAATCAATATTATGAATACTAGAAAAAAAAATTAGTAAAAGAACTGAGAAGATTTGTATTAGTAAATAATCCAAAAGCATGTACCAATTAATACCCTTTTATTTCTTTGAATACAAGGATTATCCAAACACTAATCTTGAATTAAAAATAATAATACTCTTTTCTTCTAAACTTTACTCTATTAGTTTCAAATACCAAAAACAAGAATTTAAAGCTTAGAGAACAAACAAATTCATCTCCATCTTTAATATAATCAAATTACCAAAAGCCTAGAAGGCGAATCGAAATACTGTTTTGTTGCGCGTTTTGCCAGCTTCGTGATTTCATCGATTAATTGAATTGTGATTGTTCCAACCATGGCCAAAACCCTGAATGATCTTCCATACCAACAAACATATTGCTAAGACATTCTTCTTTAATTGCATTTGATTGATCAAGTTTCTGGCAATGAAGTTGATGATCTACTGGCCTTGATGATGAGTTGTGGAAGAGTTGATGACCCATAATATTGTTATTCGAATTAGGCCTCTCGATATTCGATGATGGAAAAAGATTAGGGATTGGCTGATGATGATTATGATTATGATGATGATGATGCTGATGTTGGTGTTGATGGTGTGATGATAAAGGACTATCTATTGCTGCTTGTGTGCTTGAGATGTCTAGCTTGATCTCAGAGCTGTTTTCACTTCTGTTGCTGCAAGATCCTTCTGTTTCTTTTATGTTTAGGTTGATTAATTCAGCTGGTTCCCTATTTTTAAGTGTCATTATCTGCAAAGTTTCAATCTTTATGATCATTAGTAAACAATTAAGTACTAATACTAATACTTGTTCAAGAAGATTTGACAAAAGAAATACCCCATTAATTGATTAGTCATTTTCTTGAATTATAAAAATGTATATATACAAACCGGGTGAGGATCGTTACAGAACCATTTTTTATTGCGAGAAAAAAAGAACAGCTAGTTTACACTGATTTACATAAATGTAAATCAAGTCTTGTGATATTTAGGCTGTTTTACATATATATACGCATGCCTGATTTACACTTATGTAAAGATGGCTTAATATTGTCGGGCTTAATTTACATGTATGTAAATCAATAGTTCTGTAATTCTGTAATTAAAGTGGTTTTATAAGGATCCTAACCCAATATACAAACCTTATTTAAATATATACTTAATTTTAAAAATAAAAATTGAAAACAATCAAATCAACATAAACTATTTTACTTGTGTTTGCCCATGCTAGCTGCTGGTGCTGCATATTGATTCTTGTGCCTTCCAATTCAAAAGATACAAACTTTGGCCATGACCAATATGGGAAATTGTGTAAAGATTTTATTTTATTTCAATCATGTAAAAGTTTTGACTTACCATTTACAGAAACTCAGAAAGTAATTGCCACTGTTAGTTTAATTTTACTAAACACTATTGATATGCATGATTAATGAGGATAAATGCACTAGCTTGTAAAAACTTACTTAGAAAAGTTAAACAAGTCAAGGCTACTTATAACAAGAAAATCTTATCTAATTGCCATTAGATGTGCCAATAGTGGTTTAATTACTATTATGAAAAGATTAGGAGTTAATGATTGATCAATAGATGCAATATATATATATATATATATATATATATAATTAATTACCTCAGCCTGAAGTTTATGATTTTGAGATTGGAGTGAATCATTTTCAGCTTTAACAGCTTCAAACTGTCTCTTGAGTGTATCATAGTCTTTTTCCAACTGTTTAGTTTTCCATCTAGCTCTTCTATTTTGAAACCAAATTGCAATTTGTCTTGGTTGAAGACCAAGTGCTCTTGCAAGCTGCATTTTCCTCTCAGGTTCAAGCTTATTTCCCAATTCAAAGTTCCTCTCAAGTGTCTTCACTTGTTCCATGTTTAATCTCCTCTTTTTCTCTCCTGCAAGAAGCTGTGATCCATCATCTGATAAATCATCTTCACCATTCATGTTCCCTTCTTGATCACATCCATCCATGTTGTTCATGCCTGAGTAAGACGGTATCGATCTTTTTCCCAAGAAAGAAGCCACACCTGCATCAAGATCATCATCTAATCCATAAAGCTAGGTTCAAACTTTTATCAAACCCACTTGGATTTGGTACTTGAAAATGAAAAAAACAAGAAAACAAGAAACAAAATCTTGGAAACTTAAACCCTAGTGCATCATGAGATGCACAGCACAATTCATTCATAAAGATTCAAACTTTTATCAAATCCAGTTGGATTTGGTACTTGAAAATGAAAAAAAGAAAAAGAAAACAAGAAACAAAATCTTGGAAACTTAAACCCTAGTGCATCATGAGATGTACAACACAATTTATTCATAAAGATTCAAACTTTTATCAAACCCAGTTGAATTTGGTACTTGAAAATGAAAAAAACAAGAAAACAAGAAACAAAATCTTGGAAACTTAAACCCTAGTGCATCATGAGATGTACAGCACAATTCATCCATAAAGATTCAAACTTTCTTCAAACCCAGTTGGATATGATGCAAGAACATGAAAACAAACGAAACATTTGAACCTAATGCATCAGTGATATTTACTTATGTACAACACAACTCATGATCACTGCATATGATCATGATCTTTGAAACAAATATAAGTTAATCACCAGTGATTGGAGAGAGAGATGTAGGGGCATGATGGTCATCTTCTTGGGAGGAGTGTAACATGAAATTGGTGGAGAAGAAGGCCATTCCAATTCCAGAGCAAGTCATCAGCTGCTTAAGCCACCTCTTTATATGACTCTTCTCAATATTTCAAAAATTCTTTGTGGTCTCATATTCATGTTTAGAGAGAGTGAGAAACAAGTGATTGAAATTCTATAGAGAGAGAGAGAGAGGTGTGATATTGTGCTAAAGAAAGAAATGGAGATTATATATGACAAGCCTTTTGTAAAATGATAAAAGTATGCAACTGGAGAGTATGTTAACTCTTATCTATCAATTTAATAATAAAAGAATAAATATTAGGATGTGTTATTTACACCGGGGACAAAAAATAAAAAACGTCTTATACGTCGCATGTAGCCATATACGCGGCCGTATATGATACAATGTTCAGACTTAATACATCGTGTATAGCCCTATATGCGGCTTATTGATTTTAATAAGCCGCGTATAGTCCTATATGCGGCGTATTAATTTTAATTATTTATTTTTTACAGCGAAACGAATAAAGCCCGGCTATCCGCGGTAACCCAATGGCGAAATCCACCGGAGGAGGAACCGATGTTTAATTTTACGAAAAACCGTCCCCGAGTCCAATATCTCTAAAAAAATATAGAGATGTTACAAATTTTACACTTCCTTCAATGAAGATATATGATGTGTCGTTAATACACACGGGTTTACTAATATATTACACCACATTTTATCTTATTTTTATGTAAACATCTTTGTTTTTTGTTTTTTTTTGTTATTTTGTTTTTGTTTTAGGTAAATTAACGTGAATAAAAGAAACAGGTGTGGCGTGAAATAGGATGAAAAGGAGAAGAAAATGAGCCATGGGACGGGCTGGAGGTTCGCTGGAAACCCCCGAGGCATGCCTAGAGGTTCTCTGGGCGCCTGGTGCTGAAAGTCCCGCCCTAAGGTTAATTGGAAGTCTTAGTAACAGGCCCGGTGGTTCTTCAGGGCCCCTCTGACGGGCAAACCTTGTTTTCACCTATTTAAACATTAGTTCGGGAAATCAAAGGCATGCTAGCTTTAAAATTTCACCACAAAATGGCTGGAAATTGAGTGTTGGATTTTTGGGGAGATCTTAGGTGCAAATTGGAAAAGATTGAAACTTTGGTTGCCATGTGATCTTGGATCTTGAAGATTTTGAGGATTTTTCTTGAAAATCTTGAAGATTAGAAATGGATTGAAGGTAAGAATTGTTGATTTAGGACTGAAGTTGAAGATGCGATTCACTTTAACTTTGTACGTTTGTACTTAATCTTCTTATCTATCGTTGAGATGATGCTAGATCTAGACTTATTGATGTTAGATGTGATGATTTTGATGATGATTGGCTAGATTTTACATATCTATATACTTAGGCATTATTGATGAATTGTGATAATTTTGATGAATCTTGGTTGATTTTAACATATTGGATGGGTGTTTATTGAGAAACTAAATTAGTTGTGGTATTTGAATGTAAAATGAGTATTGATCAGGTGATTTGTGTCATTTACTTATCTTGTTTGTGATTGAAATTGTCTTGATTTAATAATTTGATGATAAAGTTCATATTTTTTTGTATTAAAACTTGTTGATGAGATACTATTTTGGTAATCTAGAAATAGTCACCATAAGATAGGTATTTGTTATGATCATGGATAGATGTTCTAGCCAATTTTGAGACCGGGAAGTGAAAGATTGTAGATTTGTTATTAGTTTGGTTAGGTTTAGACCACCCAGGAGTGGGTTTGGCTAAATTAAGACTAATAATTTGTGTTTTCTTGTCTTATATCATATTAATATAGTTGATCTCGTTATCTTAGTTTGTTGATTAAGTCAACTTCTAGGATAATTAGAGCAATCAAACCAGAATGAAATGTAGCTTAGGATCTCTTAGACACCGGTCAGGGAGTACTTTTTATAACTCCTTTACACTGTGAGCTTCGAATAGTTGTTTTTTGAACCTTTTAGTATACACGAGACCTTGTAGAGTACTAGTGAGATGTTAGATTGTTTTAAGCGGTTATATCTTTAAATTCGATGCCAACAAATCCCGAAACCAAGAAACGTTAGATCATCAACAGAATTCCCATATAAGTAGATATCTTTCTCATCCATATTTTCTTTTCACTTCTCTCGTGTTTTGCCTTAGTTTACCTTAGTTAAAATTCCTTAGTTTAAGTCTTACTCCTTTAGGCTAAAACTAGATAACTTGTCTTTTATTTTATTAATTTAGATTTTAAAAGTAATAATCAAAATTTTATATCGGTTAGAGTCGACAAAGATAGCATAAGAGGTAGCCAAAAATCAACTCTCTTGGGTTCAATACTCGGTCTTTCTTAGCTAGCTACCTCCGATTGATACACTTGTCTTTTGTGAGCTTCTTTAGTTTTTCATTTTATAAATTTTTAAACCTGATTTTTGTTCTTAAATCACATGATTCATATCAATATAGCTGATAATAATTTTTATCATATATACGATTAACTTTAGAATTGCGGGATGGATCTATGTATTTCTTTTTTTTTTCCAAAAGTAAAAGGTTTATTCATCAGAAAACGAACTATACTTCTACCTAGTGCCTAGTGGTAGCAAATACATTAGGAAGGAAAAACAAAAATTACATGGAGCATAGAGTAGTAAAAACTTACCTATCCTATTTGTCTATCCCAATGTTTTAAGTGTATTGACTTATTTTAATCCAAAGAAAGTCGGTGACTTTTAGATCCTTAATAAATGCATTATGAACTTAGAAACACAACACTACTAAACACCATCATAGTTGTTCTAATATAGTGGTAATGCTGTCGTCAAATGAAAGTACTGACAGGCTTTCATAAAAATCATATTGTAGGAAAAAAACCCGTAATAAATTTATTTTTGGCAATACTGCGACAGCTTTAGCAAGAAAATTACGACAATACCGGATTGTCACAACATTTGCAACAACTTAGCCACAAAACTAGCTTTCTTATAACTTAGTTATTTTTTTTTGTTTACGACAAAATAACAAGTTTGTGGTTGCTTTGTCGGGAAACTGTGAGATAAATTATGGTGATTTTTGTTTTTGTTATTTGTCAAAAAAATTGTCATAAACGTGTAAATATTAAGTTATCGGAAATTTGTCGGAAACTGTTGTATCAAATTAAAAACATCATTTTTTTAGTAGTTTCTTTCAAAATTGTTGCAATTAAGAAAACTACTCAAATACTTAATTACAATAACCCCTCTTAAACACAACTCTAGACTTGATTATGTATATATAGAAAAAAGTTTAACTTGATTAACAAGTAATTAGAATATATAATAATCCTAATCTACTCCTTAAGACTCCCAAACCGATTTATCTGTAGTTTCATGAGCCAGCGCCAAAACATATGTTTGTTTTGGCCGCGGGAAATAACCCAACAATTACCCCCTAGTTCCCGAGTGGGAAACATGTAGTCTTCAACTCCAAGCAAACACCTATAATCTCTTCAAACTTGAACTTTACCAGACCTTTAGTGAGAATGTCTGCACGTTTCTCTTTACACATTCTCGGATGTAATAATACCACGACTTGATGTTCTCAACTCTCAACAATCAACACTATTTATGATAGTTTCAATGCGATCCAATCAACTCCACCACATGAAACTAAAAAAGACCGATCTAATTAATGAGCTATGCAGATGTCTAATCTAACTTTGAGGATGTACGTAGATATTCATTAAGAAAACCATTAGTTATGTCAAAGCTGGCATAGCACTTCGTTAACGGATTTGACCTTTTGTTATTGACCATTCAATTTCAAAAGGAGTTTTTTTCTTTACTTTATCGTTTAGATTTGTTTATGATCATTATTGGGTATTGGTTAGTGATCTTGATTCACCGGAAATATATAGTTTTTTTTCGTAGTACTTTTATTATAAAGAAATTGTACGCCTCTTCTTAGGAGAATAAGTATTATCTTAATCGAGCTTTCCATATATGTTTTTTAAACGTATTGTACTCTCAAGCTCATCGGAGAAGATTCACGTTAGATAAGAAAAATCTTTTACTAAACTTTTGAAATTATTTTGTTTTCCTAAATGAAACTTGAAACCTAGATGCTCCTAATGGTTGTTGGTAGCTAGAATATAAAATTGGCCTACGTGGAACATATTTTAAACTAGAATTGTAAATATTATTACTAAATGAATTAAAATAGATATATATTATATAAAATTAAGTTAGGATTTTAATATATAGGAGTATGGTTAGTTTATGGTGAAAGAGAGCAGGAAGGAATCCAGTGGATGGTGATAAGAGCGAGGGGCAGACATTGCTACCTGATCCACCAACATCTATCATGCACTTCATCGCCATCCTTTTCACATATCAATCTTGTTTTTTAAGATGTTCTTTTCACAAATTTGAAAATTTATGAAAGAGAAACTTCATGTAAAATTTAGTGAAAATAGATTTAATTAATATATATATATATAGAATAGATATATATATGCATAGACTATTTAGACTTAGTAGGTTAATTGGTGGCTCATTAGGGGGGAGGGAGTGGTTGAGCGAGGAAGCCGGCGAGGAGAAGATGAGGTGGGGAGAAGGGAGCTCGTGGATGAGCTTTGGTCCTCGGCTGGAGGCAAAACAAGGGCTGCTGGTGAGTGACGAGCTCGTGTGACCGACGAGGTTGACACCGAGTGGAACGAGGTGGTGGCGAGGTCGTGGCTCGTCTGAACCTCGTTCACCACTCCGTCCTCCCTTAGTAAGATACTTATATTTGAAACATTAGAATTTGGGTTCTAATCTCATAAGTAAGGTGTGATGTAATTTATTTGCTTTAACATATATAATTGTTATTGTTAAGCAAATCGTGGGGTTATACGATACTTTTATACACATTGTATAGGGTTATACGATACCTAATACGTAACGTATGAGGGGTCGTATAGGTCTATACACATCGTATAGTCTTTTACCTCAAAAATATGCATGGCGGTTCTTCAGGGTGTATTGCGCCTGGTTGTACATTGCGTATGATGCTATACACGCCCATTTTGTCTACTGTATTTTTTTAGTTTGTTAGTTTTTAGTTAATGAAACTCGAACTTATTTTGTTTAATCAAACATTGAAACTCGAACTTATTTTGTTTAATCAAGCGTTGAAACCCGGACTTATTTTATTTGATCAAACATTGAAATCCGAATTTTTGCTTGTGGCGTAGTATTATTTGTTTAATGAAACGACACGTATAACAGTTAGATGTTAAAAAACACACAAAATAATCACACTCAAACATAAAATTTTATAGGAAATTCAAAAAGACTTGTTAGATGTTAAGATGTAGATAAAAGCATTAAATCTGATAGTTGTACGATGTGTATATGGTTATATATACGGGTATAATAATCGGGAGAAAGATGTCGTGGATGAAAAAAATTATATCTAGTGACTATACGTTGCACATAACACTATATGCGAGAGTTAGCTGGTGACTGGTGTGCCTCATTTTTAGTTTGTCATATAGGACCCTATACGTTGCGTACATTAGGTGTCAGTTTATAATGGGACCCTTATACATTGCTTATGTTAAAAACATGTGAACAAGATCGATTAAACATCCAAAAAGATTCGAAGTCATGTATAATGTAATAATACCTTAGTTTCAAATTCTTCAATCATTAACCATTCACCCGAAGAAGTCATGTATAATGTAATAAAACCTTAGTTTCAAATTCTTCAATCATTAACCATTCACCTGGAGTTGATCATATATGGTTAAGCCGATTAAAACGTGAAATTGGTCTTCAATCTTGTTTTGGAATTGCATTGTAATTGATGATTTGGTGTAGGAGAGAGGTGGAATGGTGAAAGAAGCTTGGAAAATTGCCCAAAATTCGTCTTTCATTCGTCCGTTGAATTAATTTGTGTGCAGGAAGTGTCTTCCAAAACCCTATAAAATGAATTATATAAAAAAACCGTCAGACCTGGCGTAGCCTACGATGCCATAGCAAGCTACGTTGGCCTCTATTATGTTATGTTAATTCTTTGTCTGGCATAGACTACGCTGCCACATTAGGCTATGCTTGACCATTTTCTAGGATTCTATATTTTTGTACATGGCTAGGCCACACTGCCATAGTGGGCTACGCCAACCAACTTTTCTTAACTTCTTGTTTATTCATTCCTCAACCCGTCCAACACATATCTCCATCCCAAAAAGCCTCCAACTTGATCGTTTAACCTACATAAACACTTCCACACGTAGTTAAACTATATATCCATTCCAATGAAATACTTAAATGCACACTATAACATTTAATAGTTGTCATTTAAACACTTTAGCCATTATTCTAAGACACTCACATCACCTAGCAATTGAGAGTCCATTTGACTTGTGTCTTACTATTTAAGATGTTTATCTAGAAAAGGTTGAAATGTTTAAAACCAAGTTTGTTTAAAGACCCTTCAAATGTTTTACCAAAAGTCATCTTGTGATGGTTTTGCGTCCTTATATATGATGTCGACTTGACCATTTTTTTCAGTGCACCCCCTTTTTTTCATGCATACCAAAAGTCATCTTATGATGGTTATGCGTCCTTGTATTCATGTTTTTAACACGTACGTTATCAAGTTTTATATTAATTAACATCTTCCTGATGATCTAGCCTTAATTAGCCTTTTTTTTGTCTTTTGGCACTTACACGAGACAATTTATCAATATATCAACTTTTAATTAGTCTTTAACTGACATAAGAATGTCGTTCTTATTGTGATTATATAGCTTACTAGTTTAATGCCCGCGCTACGCTCGGGAACACAACATTTAAGTGATGTTTTTAAGGATATTCATGAACGTTCCAATAAGTTTTGAAACAAAACCGTGGTAAACCGAAACACGAAATATATTTTTAAAAATTAAATTTTTAGTATAGCAATATTATACTCAAATTAAAGAAAATAAAATGCTCAGTTTTATGGTGTAGTTTATTTTTTTTTAAAAATCCATATAAAAAAGTTATGTATATTTATAAAA
>JAOYNQ010000013.1:3901887-3942311 GCA_026259685.1 Tagetes patula
AACTCCTTAAATGTTATATATTTACAAATTGTTAAATATAATGATTATAATTTCTTTATAAATATTACTATTTAACCTGTGTGTAATACACGGGTATTAAACCTAGTAAAGAAATAAAAAGAAAAAAGATAAACAAACCTAGGATTGATGTACTAAGGTTAAGGAAACGTGGGTGGTGGCCTGGTAGGTTGCTGGTTGTTAAAAAAAGAAAAAAAGCGGTTGGGTGAGTTGGTTTGGTGGAAAAGAGTTGGGTCACTACTCACTAGGATTGATTAATTAATAATATGTTTGTTCTAAAGCTAAACAATATTAAAAAGGTAAAAAACTACTATATAAATAATAACAAATTTAAAAAACACATCAAAATGATAAATAAATCAAATATTAAACTTAGATATATTTAAACTAATGATAACCAAAACTTATTAAAATTTGGATGTCAAAATTATAATTAAGTTAAAGTTGGAGCGTCAAATATGTCAAGTAGAATGGAGTCAAATTCGTAAATATGTAGAAGTTAAGTTGGAGGGCTAAAAGTGTAAAGTTGTTATGTTACAGTCGTAATTTGAAAGAAGGATGTTTAGTAATTAGCAGGGTCGGAACAATCGACCTTTATAACTAGCACTATATAAACAAATAGGTGATAAGAAAGAAACGATATAGTAGAGAACAAAGAATATAGAAAAAACGAATAAAAAAGACTATGATTTTTTTAATAAATGCAAGTTAATTAACTATAAAATCTCTAATATAATAAAGTAAAATGAAAAACACTTATATGGCATATTCTTACAGTTTCTAGCATATGTGGTATCATTTGAAATTTTCTCTCATAATAATGGTTATTTATTTAAAATATATTATAATAACATTAATTACATTTTGATCCCATAATATTTAGAAGAATTTTAAAAAATGTAAAAGTAATTACGTTTTCAACCCTCTGCTACTAAGGGTGTATATGAGTCTCTTTGTATTTTATAGGGTATAAAAATAAACTTATGAATAAAGTTGGTAATAACATACACCTAAAACCCTTAATGTTTTACAAACATACATAACTATTCTATGCAAATAAACTTTTAAAAAATAAACTAAACCATAAAACCCTTAATTCTCTTTAGTTTAAGTATAATATTGTTATACTAACTAATAATTTTTAAAAAATAAATATTTTATTTCGATTTACCACGGTTTTTTCTAAAAACTGACTGAAACCGTCATGAATATTTTTAAAACAGCAATTGAGTTTGTGTTCCCTAGCGTAGCGCGAGAACTAAATTAGTAATTACTAAAGAATTATATATAAATGTTTATATAATTTTTTCATATTGTTATTTTGGAATTTTAAAAATTGTAAAATTTTAATTGAATGAGTCGCGCCCTTTAATATAAGGTTTATTAAATAAATAAAATAGTATAAAACACGGTGTTTAGACTTTGGTTTGTGCCATCTTTTTCTCGTCTCAAGTCTGAATTCATAAAATTTTATATTTTCCACCATCCAATGATCCAAGTCATCTTCTCGACAAAAGTCTTTACCATATTTCATATAAACTTATTAATATTGAAAATATAAGGAATGAATTACGCAACAAAAAATATACTCTTGAGATGCCAACTGAACTACCAGAGTAAATACACATTGGTTAGGACAAAAAGCATCGGGCTTGCGTATGCTGAACCAGGTTGTGTACAACGTGGGATTCGAATTAACATATATGCTTTATTAAGGTTGTAATGTATATAAGGTATAGTTCTTTGTGAACATGTTTTATTTAAGGAAAATAATCATCAAAACTAGACTCAAGCGGATTTGAACCTTAGTTATCTATCACCAAGCTAAATAATTATAATTTTAATAGTGTTATCAACTCCTTGTTTCTAACATTACATGTATCTACGAGTATGAATGTATGATAGTTACATGATCGGGTCAATTGGCGTTAAAGAAAAAAAATATGATGGGGTCAACAAATATAATTATTAAATGAGAATTAAAAGCAAGAACAAGAAAAGTCAGTTGAGAAGAGGTCCACTTAATAAACAAAAGTGATTGAAATGACCACGTTGATTTCATTTCACATTTTCTTTTAACTTAAATAAAAAACTTCTTTTAACCGCAAATTACTTATTATTACATTACATAAATAATATATCTCTGACTTTGTAAAAGTTAACAAAAACTTTAACGTGGTGGATGTGAATGCGGCACGACATTGATATAATACTTGTTGAAGATGGAGAGTGGTATGAATGAGATTAAACTATTAAAGTACTAGGTTAGAGACCCGTGTTTAACACGGGATTGAGTCAGAATAAAGTTTAAAGAGTTAAACTAAACAAAACTTTATATGAAATTATTCAATTGTATATCTCTTAATCAAAATTACAACTTTTTAAATACTTCTTTATGTAAAGTCCATTAATGAAAATTGATTGCATACTTGATCATAGAAACTCTTGTTACGATTACTGAATATGAAAGAAAAAATCCTTAGATGTGCAGTAAAAAAAATGAAACCTAGTTTCAAAAAGTTGTATAAATGTGAAACATTAAGGAGAGCAAGACACCTCATCATTGAATTAATGATATCATGACAAGTAAGCATTTATAGAGTAGACATACTAAGAGATTGACACTTGGCAAAATAGGTTTGCTTTATTATATTTTATAGATACTTATTTTATTAAGTTTTTAGGTTTGGGCTTAGGTTCCCAGTCAATTTTTTAATAATTTTTTGTTTGGGCCTAAAAGTGTATCATTTTTCAAAACACTTGTTTTTAATGCCATTGACTTAAGGGTAGTCCCAGCCCGTCCGGGCGGTCCGGCTAATGTGCTACACCGCAGGCCGCAGCCGGTCATGTGAGTAGAGATGTGGGTAGTTAGTTACGGGTTTCGATACCCGCATCACACGAGACCCAAACTTCAAATTTTGTTTAGTGTTTTATTGTGAGGGTGGATGAGGGTAGAATTATTACTAAAACTATATAAAAAACCTAAAACACCCAACCCATCCCATCCCCCAAAAATCTAAACCTACCCCTACCCACCCTCAAAAACCTAAACCCCCACCTAAAAAAAAGTAAACTCTAAAAGCTAAATGATAAGATCATGAACTTCGACGATACGGTTTCAGCGTCGCTAAAATAAGGTTAATCGGAGTTCCTTCAACTGCCTATTTAGGAAATTTTTTTACCGAAATTACATTTGTGTTCGTGTGATGCTTTCTCATTTTTTAATCTAAAACGTTAAATGTGATATATTAGGCCCAACTAAAAATACGGCCCAATCGAGCAACTACTAGTCTAATAGATACGTATGCTGCTACACAATTCAGCCCATTTAACAATCCAGCCACTTTTGTTTTTTTAAGGCAATATTTTCATATTTTTACGCTAAAATGGAGACTTATCTACATATTATTGAATAAGTTTGTTCACAAAACAAAAGGTTAATGGCTTATTTGTTATTTGTTCTTCAAGGTGACCTTTGTTGTGATTTTTCCTTAATTAGAGTGGGTGGGTTTTGGTATCAAAAAACCTAATTGACTTGAAGTTAGGAGGCGATACCTAAGGTGGGGGCAATGTTCATGCTGGTACCTACTATCAATGTTGCTTCTCCATGTCACATATGCTTTTTAATTTTTATATTCAACGCATATATATTAGACCGACACCATAATTTTCTAACATTTTGGGCGGTACCGCGTGTGTGCAAAGTTCCCACCGGTACCACCCTTTCAAATCACCACAACCACCTCATCAATCTAGTTTCTCATTTGGTATTGGTATTGATGCCTTTCACCATTATCAGAAACTTATAAACACATGCTTTTTATCATCTTAAGTTTTTGAACGTATAAATAATACTCTTTATATCGAATATTAATTATGATTAATTGGACCACCCTCTAAACGTATTAACAACTTCTTCCTTTTTACTAAAAAAGAATTAGTATGACTAGTTTATACTAGCATATGTGCTAGCTATCTATAGATTCGTTTAATTTTTTTTCTTAAATATGTTTCTTAACAAGCACTAACCTAGTAGCATTGTAGCAACCTCAAAATTCGCAACAGCTTTTTATTTTAATTTTGGTTCCTCATACATGGTTTTCCTTTGCTTTAATTTCATTTTTTATTTATAAACCATTCACATATATATTATTTTTTTGCTTAGCTACAATTTCATAGTAATTACTTTACGATTTAAAAAAAAACCTTAAGTTTTATATTTAAAAATTAAATGTATTTTTTATGAAGGTAATATTTATTTATTAAATAAACTGTATAATGCATTAGCTAATCATCTTTTTTTGGAAAACAAATTGTGTTATTCTAAACAAAAACGCAATATTTTTTTTCATTAAAAAATAAGAAAACAATTTAAATATGCTTTCTTAAATCTTAACACAATCCAAAATAATAAAATTATTCTATCCTGTCACATGGGCCACTAACATATTAAACTTAATTTTAATCATTTTAAATGTCTAGCACTCCGCTATTTTAATTACTTAAAACATTTGAAATCCATTATAAAAATTTAAAAAGGACATTTGCCTAGGTTCATGCCATGTTACAATAACATATTTGTACCTTCTTCACATGATCCAAGAAAGAATATTAACTTTAAAAATAATTAACTAAAAAATTTAATATAATATAATGATTGATCGCGATTTACTAGTTTGATCTTCCATTTGTATTATATCCTATACTTGATCAAATTGGATTAAAAAATAATTGCACAAGTCCCAATATTTGCTAATATAAATATATAATGTCACATGCAAATATTTTCCCTTATTTAAATTTAGCATGTCTATATTTATATATGTACGTATCTATGTGAAATTTGTTGGTTGTAACAGTTATGACAGTTTACAGAAACAACAGTTTTTATGTTTATGTTTTTTTAATCGTGCCATTATTTTTTTAGAAATTACCCAGACTTGTAGGCTTGTAGATACTCTTTATCATCATCATTCACTAAAATATACATATATGTCTGTTTTAGAAAACTCATTAAATCCTTATATTAAATTGCAGTTTGTTTAAATGTTAGCAGGTTAGTACTTATGTGTGTTAAATGTCCTTATAATATAGTGTTGAGTTATAGTAAAAATGTTCCTTATTCTACATGCACTATATATAAAAAGTAACACTATCTCAATATTACTATTGTATGAGTCAATAAGACTATTTGCTCACACACACACATATATATATATATGTAGCTAACTAATTATAAATATATAGAAAATAACACTATCTCAATGATACTATTGGTATGATTCAACACTATTTGCTCACATTTTTATGCGTCATATAACATATAACTATCACAATGTCTATTTCTATGTCATAACTAATCAAAGAAAAAATTGCACAAGCTTTATATATTTAAATTTAACGTTTAAGATAAGACTAACTTTTTAAGTGTACATGACTACTTTAAATTTAATACACACGACACTTACATCGTCATATATTCTTCTTTTCAAGAATACCCGTTAACACACATAAAAAACTTATTTAGCGATACAGTATAGGAGTATGACACACTTGTATTTGAATCACTATATCAATAGTTTTAAACTTATTTAGCGATATAGTATAGGAGTATGACTGATAAAAAGAGAGGTATATTAGTTTCTACTGGTCCCCACTATTACATTTTGACTTCTACTGGTCTCAACTATTGAATTGGCTGTCAACAATCTCAAAATGAAAAACCAATATACTAATAATTCAGAGCGTTGACAGCCAATTCAATAGTTAAAACTGATAGAAGAAAAATGTACGTGATAGCAAAGACCAATAAAAAAACTAATATACCAAAACGATCTGAAAGATGTAAGTTGAGAAAGTGTGGGTGAATCTAGAAACATTGAAAGAGAAGGGACATGTTAATAAGTTAGAGATGGATTGGTGTATGAAAGAAAGAAAAAGATGGGTGAAATTAAGTGGGTCCTAATATTGTGTTGGATGGTAGGGAGTGGGTGACAGTACCTCACATGAACTTGCCGGAAGGAATCTATTTTTTTAACTACTATTCTTATTCTTATTTTAAATAAATCCCATACATATGTTTTATATATATATATATATGCATTTTTTTTATTTCTATACATTTTAATTAACACATCTCATGCATAATCTTTCATTTTGACACACACACATACTTAGATTTGCATGTAAGTCATTTGTATAAAATATATATACTAAATAGAAAAGAAAAATGAAAGATCACAATTTGGTTAAGAATGCGTACTAAGGCGATTAATCTTGAGTATAATCCTCGGAATTCAATAAACGAGAAAGCCTAGATATGAAAAATGTGGAAGCGAAAACCAAATTCATGGATTGGTAAGAGAGGGGAGTCTGAGAATATTAAGCCAAACACCACACAACTCTTTTAAAGGATGATGCCAAATTTCAAGAATTAGATTCAAAGATTAGACTTAACATACCACAAACAAATATGGAAAGAATGTTTGAACCATGGACCCAATGTTCTACTCATTCAAGCATAACTCATATAAAAAACTACCAAAAATGAAGGTATATATGCTAGATTCTTGTAATTGTTTTATGATATCAATCAAATTTAAAAGGATCAAGATCCAATAACATGCTAAAATTTTGATGATTTACAAGAAAGTGAGGAGGGAATTGAAAGCCCTTACATCTATAAAGTGACAACATATATATAAAAGAAAAAAAAGTGATGGTGGTACAAAACTAAAGGAGTGTGATGATGGACAATGCCCCAAATTTGTTGTCAAAAATGGGAGGATAAAAGTTTGCCAAATGTTCCCTTCAAGAAAGTGACCATTTCCAACTCTTGCTTTTCTTCTACACTTTCCATCTCTTTGTCTTCTTTCTACCTTGGAATGTGTGTTTGATACCCCCCCCCCTTCCTTCTCTTTATTTTGTTTCCTCTCTCACACACAAACTCCTTTTACACACATTTGTCCACTTGCTACATTTCATTTCATCAATTTCAAGGGAGATAGATAGATAGATAAATTTAGTAGGTAAAGGTTATTTTTTCACTAAAAAGAAATAATCTTTTGAATTTTTTATATACTAATACTTTAGAGGTCATGTTTGTTTGACATTGTTTGATGCATGCTAAGATTGATTGGGATTGGTTCACAAAGTCATATAAAATCTATGAATTATTATTTAAAAAATCTATATCGTACGGTAACTTTTTTTAACAACAAAGGGTGCCTTTTATATATAATGAAGTATTTTAAATTTATTGTTTATATATGGTAATAATCTGTTCCATAACAGTTTAATTCACTGACCTACACTTAGTTCATCAAAATCAGCAAAAGTGCCACAACACACACTCTATGGTTAAGACTTTGAGTTATCCGTTTCTAACTTTTTTTAATTCAAAATGAGTAAAATTTTTAGTGTGTAACTATTTTCACACCCCTAAATATTGACAAAATAATACAAAAACCTTATTGATCAATGTCTTTTTATTTCTTAGAATACAAGGATTATCCAAACACTAATCTTGAATTTAAAATAATAATAATAATAGTAATAATACGTTTTTTCTTCTAATTTTTACTCTATTAATTTAAGTACCAAAAACAAGAATTTTAAGCTTAGAGAACAAACAAATTGATCTCCATCTTTCATATAATCAAACCAAAGCCAAAGAAGGCGAATTCGGGTACCGTTTTCTTTTGCTTATTGATCGGTCGATTCCATCAATTAAAATGTGCATTTTGCTTATTGATCGCGATCGATTGCATCAATTAAATTGTGGTTGTTCCAACCATGGCCAAAACCCTGACTGATCATCGATTCCAACAAACATAGAGCTAAAACATTCTTCTTTAATTGCGTTTGATTGATCGAGTTTGTGGCAATGTAGTTGATGATCTGCTGGCCTTGATGATGAATTGTGAAACAATTGATGTGCCACAATGTTATTTGAATCAGGCCTTTCAATATTCGATGATGGAAAAAGATTAGGGATCGGTTGCTGATGATGTTGGTGTTGGTGTTGGTGTGATGATAACGGGCTATCGTTAGCCGGTGTTCTTGAGATGTCTAGCTTGATTTCCGAGCTGTTTTCGCTTCGGTTGCTGCAAGATCCTTCTGTTTCTTTTATGTTGAGATTGATTAGTTCCGTTGGCTCCCTATTTTTTAGTGCCATTATCTGCAAAGATTCAATCTTTTTGGTTAAATTAACAAATCTTTAATAATTAAACTAAATGTGCTAACTTAACACTTGTTATGAAAACAATACATAACAAAACAAAAACCGCATATTCAGTGAATATATTAATGGATAAACGATAAACTTTCACCCTACTTGTATGCTTCACCAAGTCCTAAAAAAGTTTATTTCTAGTGCTAAATTAGTATGTTGCATGTTATACAAGTTACTAATTAAAATTTTGTGTTAAAAAAAACAGATATATAGTTGTGGAAAGAAAGTTGTTATAGATAGTTGAATGGGGTAACTTTACAAATTTGTGTTTTAAAACAAAATAGTGGTCACTAAAATATAATTTTTTACATGAAAAGAAAATAAATACACACAAGTATATTTACTTCTTTTGCCCATGCTTCATATTGACTCTTTTGCCCTTCAGAAACAAACAAACAAACTTTGATCACGACTAATATGGGAAGTAGAGTAAAGATTTTATTTTCCTTCCTTTACAAATTTACTAATCATTTGAAGCTCTGGCAAAGCCATTTATGGAAAGTAATTATTACAATTAGTTTACTAATCATTTAATGTTATATACTCAATTAGCATGGACAAATTCAACTTTTAATTACTCTTATTTGATTGCCACTAGATTTTGCTAAAAAGTTGTTTAATTACTACTCCTAAACCTTATATTATTCACCGACACCTAAACTACTTCTACTAACACGTACTGTCTGCAACCAGCACACAGTATGATTCAAGACTCTACTTTATGAGTGAGATTTTACCAAGTATGTTTATTTGTACGTGTGATGAAATAAGTGAAGCTTTATATATATATATATACCTCAGCATGAAGTTTATGATTTTGAGATTGTAGTGAATCATTCTCAGCTTTAACAGCATCAAACTGTCTTTTGAGGGCATCATAGTCTTTTTCCAACTGTTTAGTTTTCCATCTAGCTCTTCTGTTTTGAAACCAAATAGCAATTTGTCTTGGTTGAAGACCAAGTGCTCTTGCAAGCTGCATTTTTCTCTCAGGTTCAAGCTTATTTCCCAACTCAAAGTTTCTTTCAAGTGTCTTCACTTGTTCCATGTTTAATCTCCTCTTTTTCTCACCACCAAGTAACTGTGATCCATCATCTGATAAATCATCTTCTCCATTCATGTTCCCTGCTTCTTGATCACATCCCTCCATGTTGTTCATACCTGAGTTATAAGATCTTTTCCCCAAGAAACCCACACCTACGTACATCATCATATATCCAAACCCATCATCAAGATTCAAACTTTATTCAAACCCATTACCAAGATTCAAACTTTATTCAAACCCATTTGGATTTAGTGCTTAAAAATAAAAAAAAAACTTTATTTGAAAGTACTGAAACCCTAGCCTAATGCATGAATGAGTTGTACATTACAAGTAAGTAAGTTGAGTTATAATATAATTACCACCAAAATCTTGAGTGGTGGTACTGCAAGGTGGAAGAATAGGGGCATGATGGTCATCTTCTTGTGAGGATTGTAACATGAAATTATTTGTGGAGAAAAAAGCCATTCCAGTGCAAGTCATTAGCTGTTTAAGCTACCACTTAACTTAACTTAGCTTTGATTATATAATATATGAATTTTGTCACAATATTTCTTCAACAATTCTTTGTGATCTCATCATCATCATGTTTAGAGAGAGAGAGAGAAAGAGAAGAAATTTTAGACACACAGAGAGAGAGAGGAGTGAAGGATATTGGGCTAAAGAAAGAATGGAGACACTATATATGACACACACCTTTAGGAAGATAATTATAAAATACAAATAATAAATATACAATGGATTATGTTACTATCATATTTCACCATAGTTCTTTTGAAATAATATCATTTGTTTCAACTTTTTTTTTCTTACCATCCTTTTATTTATTATTTGATTATATAACTATTATATAACTTGCCTTCCATATATTAACTTTAGTGAGGTCAAAATTTTAATTTTTGCCATTTTACTCTTCTTCAATAATAGCAATTCTAAATAATTAATTTGTATAATTTCTGATTGAAATGTCGGTGGGTGCCAACCACGCGTCATTTCCTATAAAACAAAAAAAAAATTGGTAGGTCGGTGGGTGCTTCCTACGCTATCCACGTGTCCTTTCTTATAGGATAAAAATATTTTGGTTTTTTTTCACTTTGACCCTTCTATTTTGTCACAGTTATAAGTTTTGACAATTTAACTCAACCACAACATATTTACGACGTTCCTTCCGACTTAGGCAACTTACAATTTTGATCACTTACTCTACTTTAACATATTTATGCTTTAACCTCCCGGATTTGACTTAAAGTCACTTTGACCTCTAAATTTGAATATATCTCTATCTTTCACGCATTACAATTTTAATCACTTACTCTACTTTAACATATTTATGCTTTAACCTCCCGGATTTGACTTAAAGTCACGACATCTTGTGTTTTATATAGTTAACTATCTAAATTTTAGAATACGTTTTAAGTCAACAAATTAGTTGAGTTGTCCCTTTTTTACTGATAAAGTTTTAAATATATAATATTGTGCAATTAAAATAAAGTTATTAAAGCAATTTATACTATTTCTACAACTAGTAAGAGGACTTCAATCAGAACACAAGATGTCGTGATCAATGGAAAAAAGCGATCCACTTTCAAGAAATTTTATGTATTCGTTCGTATATATATACTAGGTTACATATCTATATAGATACAAATTTAATAAAGCAAATAAAATTTTTTTGGAAACTTTTATGATTCAAAATCATTCATTCACGTTCAGCTATTTAATATATCATTTATCTCTAAAATGTTGAGAAATTGATTTGTATTGTTTTTAAAATTATTTTATTTTTAAAATGCAAGAAATTTGGCTTTCAAAATTTTCCCACAAAAATAAATTTGTTTCTCCTTCAATTTTGCCTCAAAAAAGCTTTGATTTATTATGTTAATTAGATTATATATTGTGGTATATTCATTTGAGAATCAAATAAATTGAAAAAACCAAAAGAACCATTTTGATTAGTTCTTGCATATGTGCATTAATACACATGAGAGGTTAGCTAGTGCATATATATGTAAGCGTTTGTAACTGCATGAACATATATAATAACCAATAAAAATACATGGTTTTCATGGTTCTTTCCAATCATGAATTGTCTTTACCACTCATTATTACAATCATGAATTTTTATTAACTTTAAAACATCACAAATGATTGTGGGGATAGATTTATTACTAGACTAGAAAACATTCAACTAAATCTTACATCTGTGTTCTTTTCTTTTATTATCATAAAGTTATGATCATAACTATTCTTTATTTCAAAATTATCAAATCATTGTCTTAACAATTTTAAGAAATTGCATATATGTCGATGACTTTTCATGAAATTCGGTTGAGGTTAAACCGAATTAAAACTATCCAACAGTTGTATTTGAAAACTGTTCGATTAGATTTAATTTGATTTCTAAATGTTTAAATTTATATATGCTTGATAAAATAAATTGATGTTAATTAAATTAAGAGTTATAAGGTGTGATCAGACACTAGCATTAAGCTAGGTTTATATAGTGTTAGGTGTATCGTAAGTTTTCTTTATAGCTTGCTTTTTTAAAAGCAAATCTAAAATTTGTCATCTACATGATAATTTTTTTAATTAAGACTTACTTTTGATAAAAGTGACTATAAAATAAGTTAATTACCTGTTTTAATTAATCTAGAAAATACTTTATGAATTTTAATAATGTACGAAATGAAGCAAATAGGCTTCTATAAATTAAATAAATTTATATATTTTATGTATGGGGTTGATACCTTTAATTACTAGCTAGATGATAGAACATGGGTACATGTACATGCATTTTAAAATTTTCTATTTTAGTTCAAGTGGGTACTTACGTTAGTATATATATATATATATATATATATATATATATATTATTTAATATCATATTTATAGATGTTTCGCGTTAAATTAACTATCATTAATTCTTTTAGTTTATTTGCAAACAAGTAATCTAGGTTTACCTAACAATACTTAGTTTTAGTAATTTAATGTTTTCTTGCATTGGGATAATTAATTTGTTTCCATTATATGGATCGAGGCCGGGAAAAGTGTAAGCTAACTTAAACTTCAAACTAGCTTCTAATACACGAACATCGTTAAAATACTAGTAGTTGTTATCAGAAAATTTATTAATTCATATAAATAGAAACAAGATGCTAATCATGCATGTCTATTTACGATATAAGTAGTTGATCGAGTCATATTCAAACATAATCAAATACATACAGTTATTGGTATTCGTGTTGATTTTTGAATTTCTTTAAAGTTGATTATTCGAACACCATACGAGTTTCGACTCTGGTTAATTAATTAGCTAGGCTAAGAAATTTTGTTTAAGAAACACGCTAAATTTCATACAGCGACTGCTACTATTGAACTACTGAGGATCAAAGCTAGCCGGTTAGGATCTCATACAGTAGCGGATCTTATACATTTAAAGCATATGGGCGGAAAACTACAGAGACGAGCTCAATATATATATATATAATATATACATGTAATTTTTTTTACACGGAGACACAATCAATATATATTTAAAAATTTAAAGTATCGAAATAAAAATCGAAACTTCAGGCAACAAAACGCGCAGCGCCCGGCGCCCATCCCGGCCCCTTAAACGATTCACCCTTAATCACATAGATTTTAATTCATGGTCTCAACCATAAACCAATATTGCCTATATGAGTTTGAAGATCATATTCATATTCATATTCATATTCAATCAATCGTAATGATCATCGTTGATTATATAAAAAAAAGTTATTAATTAAACTGAATGTACGTACGTGACCGTGTATATATATATACTGTCCAACGTGATTAATTAATTATGTCAAACAATCAAATATCATGAAGCCCCATTAAAATCTCGTTAGTCTTTGTAAAACTTTACGAATTAAAGATGGTTGTTTATAGTCAAATAAATCAGTCATATTCAAACATGACCCAAAAAAAGACATAATCATTTACGGTTAAAACCAACTAACTGTACAAATAATGTTGTAATTATAACTAACTTTTGTATGACTAATCTAGGTTGTGTTGGTGGTTGTATATGAGATATTATGAGAAAGCATCTTGAAATGTGTAGTTTTATTAACCGCATTAGGCTAGCTGGCACGTCTATAAATTAAAAATATACTCATATATTAGTCCGTCATCATCAATTTTGAACTTAAAATTGATACTCTTAAGAGTAAACTCATATTAATTGAGAAAATCTCATAATCAATCTATATTTTGTCACATGTAGAACTTAACCCGGACATTTCAATTTTAATGAGGTGTTAGATTTTCACCTCAACATCTTGAGCTTAGAATCATTTTCTATTAATTGTTAAATTCAGATTTTATTTAGCGGTAACCATATAATTCACATGCTATTTGTAATGTTTGTTAATTTAAATACTTACCTACCTATATTATCTTAAATGTAAGGAATCCAATTTGTTTTAATATTTTAAAAAAAAATTAACCCGTTTAATATTTTATTAAATTAGTTGTAAAGTAAGGCTTGATGCACTTGAAATTCTTCATGAGGTCTTAAATTCTAGTTTTATTGGTGGTTTTCTCACTATGTGGGTTTTCTCCGGGACGATTAGTGGCATCAATTGGGGTTGGTCTTATCCTACGGTTTTTTGCCCATGATTTTTAAGTAGCTGGTCTGTTCTCCCAGCAGTGTTAGCTAAAATTCAAATGAACTTATCGCTATTAGAAAAAAGTTGATTAAAGGAAATGAGATTGGTATGGTAAGTTTATAAAGAATCAGGAGATGGTGATAAGAGGGTCAGGCATTGCCACCTGATCCACCAACATCTATCATGCCATCCTTTTCTTCTATCAAAATAATCTTACTTTATTTAATTCCTTTTAAACAAAAACTTTTTCTATTATAAATTTAAACGTTTAAATATCTATCTGATATCATAAAATCTTATTTTTTTTCTCGCGCCTCAATTGTAAGATCGAGTTCCTTTCTAAAAAGTAAAAATATAAATTAATCACAATCACTTGTACTTTAGAATATTTCTTTTACCGGAAGTTAATTTTGTTTTTTACCTGTGATAATAAGAAGATAGCTATTAAAAAAAGACAAAAGACAAAGTGTTAAATTAACCACAATGACTCAAACAAAACATTATTATATTATGTTAACTAGGCTTAATAATATTTTAAATATATATATATAACCATTATATTTAAAGGTTTGTAAATCTTTTATATATATATATATATCATTAATCATAAAGTTTTAACCTATCAATTAATTTGCTTAATTTTTCTCTTTCAAACTTCATTTTGTAAAGCAAGTGATTTTGTTCACGTAAAACTTTGATTTATTAGATAAATTCATTGGTGTTCTATCAATTGGGACGTACGAATGATTTTTGTTCATTTTCTTAGAGAGGCACAATCAGCTTTTTTTAAATACAGAAAGTATCAAGGATAATATATATTTTTTAACATTTTTCTTATCAAGTTAATACATAAGTATCTGTTCTCAATTGAATGAATGTATTTTTTTTATAATCAATAAACAAAAAAAAGATATTACAGTCAAATTAACATCATTTACACATAAAATGAGGTGTTTCTTTGTGTGGGAGAAAGACAACTAGATCCGTATGTTTTTTTGTGAAAAATTCAATTAGGCTTTCATCTTTCAAAACCCTACCAAAGAAGCATATTTTGTCTTTGTTACCCTTCAAATTTGCATTTTCTTCTCAATCCTAATTATGCCTCTTGTGTCACAAATGACATTAATTTTTTATAACAACGAAAAAAAAGTCACAATAATAATAACATATATGTGTGTGTAGCACACGTATAGGATCCAACTCATTGATTGAGATACATTAAGTGGACTGATAGCTATTTTTGGGTATTTTTAATTGATGTAATTAAACTAAAAAAATGAAGTAGCTTTTGATGAAAACCATGGATATGATATGATGACGCCTGATCATGAGTTGGTACTAACCTACAATAGTTAATGTATGTAGTATCTTGATGTGCACTGTTCTACTTTATACAAGTTTGGAGATTCGCCAAAAGCAGGGTTTTTAAAGGTTTATAATAATTATTATGTATTGCAAGATTTAGTGAAAGGGTGTGGGGTTCACCCGTCACACATCACCATCCAACATCCCCTACATTATGCATGCATTACATCTACATACACACATACATGCATCAAGATGATATATATATAGATTTAGATCGATATATAGAGACTTGTGATCGACTGGTCACAATTCACCATCCAACGGTGTTTTTTTAACGGTGAGTTAGTTGTTATTAGTTAGTATCATCAAATTATAAATTTAATCTTCATTGCCTATCAAATTAGAATTTAATCTTCACTGCCTGCATTTGAACCAAAATCTCCAAAAGAAACAAAGTATTTCACATTCCTTTTGACCACTAGATTAAAAGATAATTGATAATAGTAAACATTGTTAGGTGAATAGTTTTTGAACTAATATACATAAATAACATAGAAAGATGATAGTATATATTAAGTACACATGAGAGGTCCATGTGATTTATCTGGGGCTGGCAAATCGTGTATACTTGTACCTGTTAAGACATGAATACGAAACCTATTACCCGTACACGACACGATAAGCTATCGTGTACATGTTACCATTACATGTACCTGTACCTGTTTATAACAGGTATACACGATAAGACACGATAAGAGTTGTTTAAAAACAAGTATTCGATAACTTGTTTAGTGAAATAAAAATTGTCTATAAGTATAAAGGTAAATATGTTATATTAAATTATATTTTTAATTTAAAAAAAATCATAACAGGTATTAACAGGTACTAACAGGTAAACAGGTAAATACCTATTAAATACACGAAAATTAACAAGCAGATTCGTGTCTACATGTTTAGTAACTGTTACTTGTTACCTGTTAAGGGACCGTGTAGGTCCGTGTCGTGTATTCGTGTCCGTGTACAAAATTGTCAGCCCTAGATTTATCCATACAACATTTAAGATCCTCAAGAATATAAAGTATAAAGTATGTCTCCAATATTGTTAGCGTGTAATATGAAAGGTCTAGCATTTTATGTAATTAACTTAAATAAAAAAAGTACCCAAAAAGTTTCATGAATGGTTCCCGTAAGGACCTTAATTTATGTCACTTGGGAACAAAATTTTTGCTCGATTTGTAATTTCTAATTGTTAAGAACCTTAATTGTTATATGGGTAGCCAACATCAACCTTTAATGTAATTAATGAGAGAGATTATTTAATTTCATTTTCTTTGCTTGATTTATATAAAAAAGGGTTTTTCGTTCAATTATCTGGACCTATGACATCCTCACCCAGATATCCACAAGCGTTAATGCAGCTTATTGGCTGATCCAATACCAAAGAGTATGGTTCGAACTACTACCTCTATCATACATTCATGGTTTTGTTCAGGCCTAGTTTGGACGCCCCATATCATCGTTGTGGGATGACCTAACAAATGTACATAAAGTGAAAATCAAACCTGGGTCTCTAATTCTCTATGTTAGGAGACTAGAAATTCCATCACTAGGTCACACTTAAAGAGTTGATTAATATGAGTATCTAACAATGACCAATATTTTTAAATAAAAATAGATGATTTTTAGAGCATGTCTTTTTCCTTCCTTTTAAAAAAGTTATAGGTTTTGATTTCTATCTAATTAACTGTAAATATTATATAACCAAGAAGAAAAGGGTTTAATTGTTAGGCCCATGGTGTACTCTTATGTTGTATTTTTACGTCTGTCACATCACCATTTACCCTATGTCACTTAATTCCTCCACAAAAAATTGCCATTTTATTAAACCATTTTTTTATAAACATTACACACATAATTTGTCATTTCACGTTCTTTAAAACTTTATCTTCATATTACAACTTTAACCCCATTAATGCCCACCCAAGAGCTAACAATACATAGGGTCGTTGATTTATACCGAAAGACTTTACGCTTAAAAGGCCATCAAATTATACCTGATGAACTATTACATCATGTTAGCTAGACAAACAACAACATATATGGACATAACTAGAGAAAACTCCTTGGCTTTTTAATCAGTCAAATATATAGTGTCATTTTAAATGTAACCTTATAAATTGTAATCGAAAGATGTTCTTCTATGTAAGAAATATTTATAGTTTAGACCCAAATGATATTTCACATTTTTGGTATTTGTTTGCATTAAAAAATTGTTAGAAATAGGATATACCTAAAATAAGAATGGTGGGTTCCACATATCTTGTTATGGTGACAATAGTGGGGCATACTTTATTTAAATTAATAGGTACAAGTCAAGATGTCCCGATCTCCACACATGACTTTATTGATTGCGATTACATTACATTACACCATTGGAATGGGGTGGATCCATGTTCTATCTTCTCTCTTATGTTTTTATTCATCTTACCTATTTAAATTAAAACATATCATTTTTTCATGCATTTTAATTTGTTAGAAAATTCAAGAAGAAAGATCAACTAATGGTTGATCTATTAAGTTGTTTGATATGAAAATTATATAAATGTAAATTAAAATTAATTGTAATTGGTTGCGATATTTGCAGAATCACTTATTTAGAAACCCAAAAAAAATACATAAATGTAAATTTTACAGATGTGTATGTCAGACATAAATAATTTACTATAGAAGCAAATGCATCTTATTTATGACTGATATACGAAGATGTTAAACAACTTAATATCACCAATCTTTGTATACATTATTGAAATAAATTGTTCTAAAAAAATGTTTTTGTAATGATCCTTGTCCCATTATAAATTTAAAAAAATTAATATAATTAAAAGAGTACAAATAATGAAAAAAGAGAAATGAAATGTGAGGTGGATCTTGGGCACCACATGCTCCTATGGCCATTCTTCTGTTGTATTGGTAAAGAACATCGCATTTATATAAGCTAGCAAATCACAAGTACATATGCTTATTAAAATAAGTTCGTGACACATTTTTATTAATTGAACTGCTAGAGTGTTTTATAATGTACTGTACCTTCTTTTTTTTTAGTACACGTATAATGCTGTGATATAAAACATCAAGACTAGAAAGTTCAAATAAAGTTGTCAGTTTAAGAAAAATTAATATATTATATTATTTGTGACTAAATTATGTGTGCAATCAAAGATATCTTAGTGGCATAAATGCATAATAGTATTAGAAAAAGTATGCACCATTGACTTCAAGACTTGGGTGTCCGTAAGTTTTTATAGATTTTATGCAAAAATAACTTATTTCTACAAATTTCGGACGAACAAACAATAGTAATATTTTTTTAACAACCCTAAATTGACGGATATATATAAGTTATTTTTAACAACCCTAAAATGAGAGACGCCCCTTTTAGGCGTAAAAAGATGGATGATTGAGAGGCACGGGACTTCGAAAGCTTCACATCTAACTGAGCAGCTTCTCTAGATGACAACTAGCCCTATGGCACCATACAACGTTCACTTTCGTCGATGGATTTCCATTGTTCCGCTTTCAGAATCCCTATTTTTGAGGTCGAGAAATTAGGCGTTACACCATCTAACCAATATCCATATCCACTTTATCCATTTAATTTTAATTCATAACCTGATTAATATAGCTGCATTGATACGTTCATTACTTTCTGTTGAGCTCAGTTGTAAGAAAAAATATTAAACGTACGTAGTTGAAAAAAATAAGCTAAATATCATAATGTTCTTGCATTACAAAACAATATATTCCTTCATTGGTTAATCCTTTTTAAGCTAAAATAAAACTAACATGTTGACTATATATTCACCCCACAATTTTGAATTCTAACATGATTTGTATTGTATCCTTCTGAGAATTATTCTTAGCCTCAAAAACAACAAACATAAAGAAACAAAATACTTTAAGACCAAGGGTTAACTCATTTGTAAAATTAGTTATAAATTCATGTGCTATTTTGTGTTTGCTTCAATCCGTTAATATGTGATCAATGTAGCCCGTTTACCTCCCATTATCAAGGGTACGTTTGCGTTTGCCTAAAAGATAATTTATCATTTTTTAATCTCCAAGTATCGACGGTACGCTTGCATTTTGAGGCGATCGGCTACTGTTATTATACCCTTCTCATGTGAAAAAAAATATGACTTTACTAAGTTGGCTACATGTCGTGCACTTTTTACTCACATCATACTCACTCACATGAGTACATGACCCAAATAGAGCCTTAAGGCACTTATGCCACATTGAATGATGAAAATAGTAATAAAATTTTAATGATACAATACTACAATGTATAAAAAGCGTAGTACAAACCCTAAAAACTTATTAAGCCCGTGGACACACACTAATGAACCTTAATTTGAAGTTTTGAAGTACCAACAAGACAACAAGTGACAAGCAAACCAATTTTACCACGTGAACCCACACAAAATTAATCCTGATATTGTTCTAGTTAGAATATTATCTAAAATAGTAAAATTGGATCGTTTCGTTATCCATATCCATTGTCAGTCAGTCAATCTAATTTAGTTGGCACACATACCATATAAGTCAGTCTTAATTGGCTGCTTCAAAATATATATTTTGCCTACCAGCCGACATTCATAGCGTCACATCCTACTGATATTTAAATCATCTTTTCACAAACGTAAAATGGAAGATAAATAATATATTATATTATTATTATTATTAGAAAACAAAAGATAAATTAAAAAAAAAGATAAATAGGGTGATGGAAATTTTGATCTAACTTCCCTTTTAAACCAGACTAAATGCTCTTCTGATTCCATGTTTTTTGTTCCTATTCTATGTTTGTATTAGCTATTGTTAGTCTGGTCTTTTTAATAAACTTCGCTGTTTATAAAATATAATATATAATTATTATTAGAAAATAAAAGATAAATAAAAACTGATACTTGTTCTTCTTCTTTCCATGTGGTCATCGTTGGTTGACGTCTGTCTGTGTTTTCTTGTAATCGGATGGTGACTTGTGAACCACTTGATGTCTGCAACGTGTAATTTAATATACATACTTTTTTTCTATTTAATAAACTAGGCCCATGCCCATCACTAACTCAGCTCACTTGGATGTTTTCTACTACTTGCCTTCACATCCTTTTACCAGCTGCATGCTTTTCAGATTTTATTTTAATATTAATTAATTAATTAGTTTTATTTTAATGGACGACTCCAGTAGACTCTACAAGTTACCTACATGACCCATGCATGAAACTAAGGCAGTCACTATTTGACACGACACGAACCTAACCTGAAACTCGTGGGTGATATAAATTTATTCGGGTCAATTGCAGGTTCAACCAGTTTAACTAGACGGTACCCATTTAATCTATGTTTAACCAAGGTGTGAGTATTTATTGATTTATCTATGTTTATAGCATAAATTAAATTTCGTGGGTGTTCTGTTTTTCAAGATTTAAAACTTAAAATAAAAGATAACATGTGATTTCAAAACTAATATATAACTATTTTAAACTCAAATGTATTTTTTATGTAAAATAGTAACTTTAAAGTATTAGGAATTTAGGGTCTGAAAAAAGTTATAAAAATTAGACTCAAACGGGTGTCATATTCGTGTCAACCCGAAAATTTTATTCTCATAGGTTAAAATGTCTGATACAAATTTTCAGATTCGGGTTCGTTTAACATTTTCTCAGGTCCACGTCCAGTTGGACCTGTCGACCCGCAAACACGACCTCTTTAGCCCCACACATAAAATCACCCTAACATAGTTACATTTATTGTAAATCCAGGTCTTTAGAAGACTTAAAAATCACTAATATACGAAAATAATGAAGTTATAAGTAGGGATTTATTGTAGATGTAATGGATGATTGAAAAATAATATAAAACTATCTTGAAATATACATTAACATGCTTATCCTAAATCTGTAACTATACTCATGTAAGTATGTACAATTTGGTAGGAGTGTCTTACCAAAGGAGAAAAGGTTGTCATCCAACATGAAAGCCTATTGGTGTGTAAGAATTGCTAGGAGTTGGGAGCTTTAGAGTGGCAATAATGCCAGCAGCAAGGGCACTTAATGAAGCAAGAACAAATGCCGGTACATTCCCTCCACCGAATAATGCATCCCAAGGGCCCGCACCAAGTGACACAATCATCCGTTTATATTCATACGAGAAATTAAAACATTATTCAAAGAACTGATTATTAAACAATTGGTAAGCAACTGAACTAGTGAACTACCTGTGGTATTACAATTGCTAAATTCAAAACTCCAATTGCCAATCCTGCAAAAAAAAATCATAAGCACGCGTTAAGTTTCATCAGCAGATAAGAAAATTAGATGATACAACCCTTCCATGAAGTAGATAACCAAATAAATACCTTGGCCACCTCCTGTATCTGCAGTTAGATCTGCTGTGACAGAGAAGGGAACACTGTAAGTTATCTGCAGCAACACAGAAAAATGTCAGAAGATTAGCAAAAAACAAGGTTTAATCATTTATCATATGGTGTTACTTACAGCAAGAGGAAGGCCCAAAATGGCAAAAACTACCAAGGAGGCAGTCTTGATTGCCTCATTGCCTCCTACTGCATTATCGGTGCCTCTAGATTCATCTAGAGAAATGAAGGTAATGATGAGCAGTGCCTACCATGCAAGCAAACACGATAAAATTGCTTACCGCCCACACGAATTTTGAACCTATCCATTTACACATTGGTTCTATGAGAAAAGAAGAGATACCAAGAACCACCTGTCACAAAGGAAAAGGTACGCTATGGTAAGAAATGATATATAATGCCCGTATGAGACCAAATAGAACCCGGTGATTACTTAAAAAATGCAACATTACTGTTGCTTGATTATGAGTTCTTACTGAATTCAATAGCAAACCAAATGCACCTTCTCTGACACCTTCATCATAAGCTATGATTTCAGCAGCATTTCACTTCGGGTCACCATGATGAACCTCTCTACCCATCCAATCAGTATCAAAAAGGAAAAAGGGAAACCAGGACAACTGAAGATGTGAAAAAGTAAAAGTAAATACAAGTCCAAAAACTAGTATTTAGTAAACACACAAATGCTTGACTCACCCATGTAAGAGCCATTACAATAAGAACTGAAAGCATCCCTAATGGTAAGTGTCGTAAACTGGTCAACAAGTTGACCAGGACTGCACTAGGACTGTTGCTAAAACTCTCAACTTGACCTTCCTTAACTGTGGGGTCTGATTTCTTCTCATCGGTATCCACTTCATAAACATTTTCAAGCCTATTACCAACTTTGTGATCAACTGCATTTTCTGGAGCTTTTGATTGTGAGTGGTCAAGAACATGCTGCTGAGCCTGAGGATTTTCCAGAAGAGGACCAACATCTGATGACTTGAATTGCTGTTTTGGTGCTAAAGGAACCTCCTTCGCAAAGTAGAGTGTCACCATCGTGCAAAACGTAAGGAGAATCTGTGAAAAAAACAGCAAAAGAATACAGTCAGGACAACCAGAGCTTAAATGAAATAAAAGCTCGGAATTAAATAGAAGAGTAATTAGAAGACTTCTTAATTCAATATTATAAAATGTCCAGTCACCTAAAAGTTAAATAAAAAGCAGCCACGAAACTTTTTTTATATTGGCCTTGCTGAAAAAACTTTCAAAAGCTAAGAAATATGGCAATGAGTTTCACATGTAATCTTGAAATCATCACAAGTGAGATAGGATATGGTTTCGGTAAGAACTCACCATCGCAACTAAAAAGGCTGCCTTAAGATTTCCGCATGCCTCACAACAAGCTCTACTTGTTAAGAAAGGGAACCAACTGCAGATGGGAAGTGTCCAAATGTTGATATTGCAAATCTAAACATAATTCAAGGGCAAATAAATGCGGGACAAACAGATATTTGATTTGACACACAAATATATGCTCACAGATTTTACTGATAGAAGCATATCTTGACTAAAATCGAAAATAGAATACCATTTCTCTAATATGCATGTTTACACACACTACCGACATGACATCTTGAGGTTTTACCTGTGCCATTTTCCATTAGAGCCAGATGAAAACCCTAAAATATTTCCAGCTGCCATCCATGAGCAAAATATAGCATTTGCTGAGTTTCTCTGATCAGGGCCTAATGCAAAGATTACAAACATCAGCATTTCTAAAGGCATAAGCATTATGTTCAAAGTACATGAAAGAAAGTAGTACTCAGAGGATTTCAGTTTCGCACCTGCTAAATCAGCAAGAAGAGCTCTGGCAGGGCCCTAGAAGTAGTACAAAAAATTACTTGGTGATACATGTGATAGCTACAAGCACATTAATGCCAGATATATATTCAAAACTACTTGCCTGAACAGTGTTATTAGCAAGATCAAGCATCCAAAATCCTAAGATGAACACAAAAGCAGCCCTGGGACATGTACCTTTAAACGTGCTGCAATACATACCTGGGTTATACGATTTATGTATATAAAATTACTCGAGAGCATATAAAGAAGCAAGCCGAGACCTGCAATGTTCTTTAGTATCCCCAATCAAGTATCCAATGTCTGCAGAAAACCCAATAATAATCACCTGAAGTATTAATCTAGTTTAGTGGAGATGAGAAAACACTAATATATAAAGAAAGAAACATAAATTTTGCAATAGTAGCTCACAGCTAGTGATATCATTAGAGATCCAAGCAAAATAGCCGTCTTCTGCCATATGTTGAAGCGCACTTGTCACTCCAAATAACAACACACGGTTGAACCTGAAAAAAAATGGGTGATCATACAATACTAATCGCAAAACTTTAATGACCATTGGACCTCAACATGGGAGATTTCTTAAGATGATGACTACAATGAATTTATATAGAAAAACATAACAAAAACATGCACCACAAAACGTTTCTTTTCTAATGCTCAAATGAACCATCAACCTGTCAAGTTTCAAAAAAATTGTCACATGCACCACAAATGTTTATTAGTAAATATCATCTCCCTCTGGACGGTAACTGAACTTCATGTAAATATCTACAAACTACGTAGCTATCTACCTGTTAACCCCATTATTCAAAATATCCCACATTTCAACTATATTTTTTTTAAACATAACAAAAACATGCACCACAAAATGTTTATTTCCAATATGCTCAATGAAACATCCACCATCATGTTTTGTCAAGTTTCAAAAACAATGTCCCATGCAGACATGCACCACAAATATATATCAGTAATTATTATCTCTCTAGACAAAGAAGCAAACTTCATGTGTCAGCTGATCATGGTATGTCAAGCCAACGATAAAATACATAAAAGTTCAGCAAGGTGCTAATGAATAACAAATAACTACATGTTTAATGCTTCAAGAGGCTGTTCAACAACAATATATGGAGATTAATCGATGGCACTGCATTTTTCATCATTTAGCAAAAAATCATATTCAATGCTACAAAAGATTCTCAACCATAAATTTATGAGTGACAGAGGTCATTACCTCACTCCCCCATTGCTTCTTTATCAAGCACTTCTCAATCGCCTCCATCTTACACTATGAAACTTCTTCATGTGTGTTTCAATCTTTAAAAGAGATCAGGTATAAGGGATGCTTATATATGGGAAGAGCTAAGGTTAACTTAAATAAATTTAGAACCATAAGATGATAAAAATAGTAACAGAGTCAGAGACTCAAAGAACTGTAAACCACTATAACCAAATTAAGCAAGTGCTAGCACTCGCACATCAACCACATCAAAAGAAACTTCTTAGGTTATAAAACAGTGGCATACCTCTGAACATAAATCAAAGAAATGAAAAAATATAACTGTAACTTACCACTAGACCTGTAATAGGACCACAAAGCCAGATAAATGAGGAGAATGCATGTCCTATTCCTAGCGTCTGCACCACAAATATAAGAAAATGAACTGATAAAGATGACCAAAATAAAACAAGACATGCTAACAAGAGACTGAGAACTGATATGAATGAAGTCGTTCACAAAAGTATACATACTTGCAAACTATTATATGCATAAACACTCTTAACATATATGTAGGAATAAGAAATTGCAATGATATGTCGATATGCCATCTGATACTCCCAAAAAAACCCATCATAGAGCCATTGTCAAACAAACTCTAGAAAAAAAAATCTAAATTGTCTAATAATATTAGAGCCATGGGATATGCTTAGGGAATTTCAATGTTATACCATGTAACAGAGATTTTGCTTTCAGATTTATATTCAAAGCAATCAAATAGCAACAAACACAAATATGGTTATCATCTCCTGTACATTTAAATATTAACATGGAAGATACAGTAAGGGTGTGTGATTGATCTCATCATGACAGTGCAAAAGTAACATGACAGCATGTTGCATTACTAAACGGCAGTAAACCGAACCATGAACACCCCTACTAGACGCGCTGTTTCACGGTTTAAAATTTTAGTAAACGCGCTGTTATTTACTTCTGTAACTTAATTACATCGTCATCAACAATGTTCAGTCTGGCTACGTCACAACTCACAATATATAAGTTACAATCTCACTTGAGCATAAAACACTCAAAGCACTTGGTTACGTTTTCATCTATACAAGTGATCGCAGGATTCAAAGAGTTAAAGTGATATAAATGTAAATCATCAAAGTTACATTCACGATATCCTATCGAAGATATGATACCTGAATGTAAGGGGTTAACAGCGAGAGTTGCAAAGCCCAACCAAATTGAACACCGGCGGCAACGGTACAACTCAAAATCAACGTAATCAAGCTACAATTCTGTGTCGGTGACCCATGCAATGGAGAAGAAGAAGAAGAAGTGGAACAATTTCCAAGAGTTGAGTTATGAAATTGAAGCATTTCAACAGTCGCATCCGCATCGTGTTTGAGGTTTTTGTAAGGCACACGGGTGGACACCGTATCCATAATTAATTCCGATTCAAACACTTAGATGATGAGGCATTGGTGTAATAAATTGATACGATTTGAGATGTGTGATTGTTGTAGATTTGTAAGGGTGATCGGAGGATAATTGTTGAGAAAGTTGAGGGAAGGTGTTTATGTTGTCGTGGATCTGACGAAATCGAGACATGATATGATGATGATGATGATGATGATGATGATGATGATGATGATGATGATGATGATGATGATGATGCGGTGAACGAACGCTAGCTGTTGATTTAACCCTTGGATTACAAGTTATTACAGTATGATTTTTAGTTTAAGCTTAATAATATATGTTTTTGGTTTTATATTTATTTATTTATTTTCTTTTTAAAATAATGGTTGGTACAACGGTCTATGACCGAAGCACTCAGATGTGTGAAACCGAGATCGAAACCTCATCTCTAACACCAATAGGTGTTTTTCGTCGGCATTGGCCATTGAGGCTCCCCATTACTACGTACTCAGCGGAGCTCACCACAATCCTCATTATGGGTCAAATTCATCGGAGTCGAAACTCGTCAACCAACCGTTTCAGGGAAAAACCGAGCAAGAACCTTTAACCATGTCACGTAAAACCCTTAGGCTCAGACACGAAGCCGGTTGGTAGCCCGGGACAAGCTTCATTGTCAATATTCATAAAAAGTGACACTAGTGGGGATTCAACTTGAGTCTCATATATAGAACCCAAGTCATTTCTCCCACTTTTTTTATTAGCGACTGGAGAAAAGCGTTGAACTACTCGTTGACCTAGATAAAATAGTGGAATAAATGACATTTTTACCCCCCGCGTGTGGGGCAGGTGGGGAGGATTTATGAAAAATTGAATGAGATTAGTATTCAGGATCATTTCTGTTACAAATAAAAACCACAAGAACCTAAACTGATATGGTTATACTGGATTTGTTAAAGATATCAAAACATACTGACCAAAACTGTATTTTATAGGGTGGTGACTAGTGAGGGCACCTTTGGGTAATTACACGCATGTATTTCATTTCAGGTATCATGGCGTCAGCGCCGACGGTGGTGTGGGCATGATCGAGTTTTTACAACGAGGTCGTGTCACCACATCAGGTATCATTCTTTTTCAACGTTACGAATCGTGTAGTGTAATATTACCTTATGCGATTTAATTAAAAAAAACAAATATCCTTTTCAACGTTACACCCCGACACCCTCATAGGGATTTCTATCTGTTTATTTAGATAGTGATTCTTTTAACAAATTAGAATCACCTTACCTCATCTTCATAGTATTTGAACTCAAAATCATTTGATTGAAGAATACGCTGCTTTACCACCAAACTATCCCTTTAAATAGAAATGATAAATCTTCTAAAGCGATAAAACTCCAAGATCTATTGTGTTGTGTCTATTTAGCGAAATTCTAAAAAAAATTCTAAGATTTTTGTAACGCTACACACTACTAGTTTCCAAAGTTCACCATTGCACGTGTCAAATGTAAGAATTCGCTATAAAAACAACGTTTACAAAGTAAACTTTTAACAAATAAAAAGAAATTCAATCCACCATTTCTTTAGAGATCTCTGGATTAGATAAGAAAACTTACAATTAACCAACAATCGGTTTTTGTAGGGGTAATCAAAACCAAAACAAATGAACATAAAATAACATAGTTGAGATCGTTAGATGGATAGTTGCACATAAAAAGGACCTACTCGTTCGTGGGACAATTTGAGTGGGAGAAGAAATTAAACTTCACTTCTGTCATATTTCTCTACTTTAGACCTGGTGCTTCAAAGTATTTCCGATACGTCACCAACCCATTGGTCTTCGGCACACTTGACAAAAAGCTTATAAACATTTATAAATTTGTAACATGGTTTATGTATCAAGTTACTATTTCAACGAGCAATATATCAACACAAACTATTTATAAATAAGACAAATGATTTTGAACGTGGTGTTTATTTGTTTAGCTTTATTATATTTTCTTGTAATTCTAAAGTCTAAAACCATCACACTTCATTTGCCAACGCCATTGTTACCCAAATCTGCAGCAGCTTTAGCAGCACGACTCAACGCATCAGACATCCAAAGAGCCCCTCTTGAAAAATAGCTACTGTTCACAACAGTCGTAGCAGCAGCCGCAGCTGTCCGGCCCGTAGCTGACACGATTGATTTAGTAGTGTCGGAAATATGGTAATTCTTGTCTACAGATCTAACAGCTTCGACTCCAGCACAAAACTTGTCAGTGAGCCCAATTCTCTCGCTTAGCTCAGCCACTTTTGCAGCGGCACTTGCTGATACTTGATGAGATTCATCAAATGCTTTGGCTTTCGTCAGGGCGTCTTTGCCCAGAATATACCCTTTGGCTAACATTGTTTTCACCACATCTTGAGCCACGGTCACTGCTTCTCCCGCTGAATAAGCATATTGGTGTGATGCCTGCAGGAGTCAAGAGAGCCATAAAGAGTCAGACAGATTAACTAAGAGCTGAAAATGGATTCAATTCAAAAGGGGTAATTGATTTTTAGCACAGAGGGAAGGTGGGGTTGACCACAAACACTTTATCGACCGTCTCTTGTAAAAAGAAAACATAGATTTTACTAATCTGAACAATTACTCATCGGCCAATAATAATCCATACTAGCAGTTTGACCAATAATAATCATAACTTTCACATTTGCTGTTAAGAAAAGTCCTAGTAGAATAATCATCAAATATTTACACTTGATTTTCACTAACGAAATGAAAAAGCTTACAGGAAAACCGAGTGGAAATTTAGTGCAAGTAGACTGTAAAACACGTGATGTTATACTACTTTGATTGTCCTTGAAAATTAAAGTGAAAGTTGGGAAGTATCATCAGTCAAATTGTAAGTATGGATTATATTATCGGCTAACGGTTCATAGTTTGGCTTACTAAAATCCAATTATCCTTATAAAAACTGTGTTTTAAGTGTCCAATAACTTATGACCATGAGTTACATCATTTGCTTCAATTTACTGACTATATAAGGTTATGAAATCTAAGTATGTGAAAGAATCATCAAAATTTGGTGAATATTTTGTGTATTTTTCTTCTTTGCTGGTAAAAATATTAAGTAACTAACAAGATATGACTTCTCACAGGAATTGTTAAATGCGGTTAAAAAAGACCAGAGAGAATAGAAAGATGCATTACATATGAAGTATTTCCGTCATCTGGGACCCATGAAGAAGCTCTGTTCCAATATTCAGTCTCATCAGAATCTTGTCCCCATTTTGTTATGCATATAGTCTGGTCCAAAAGAGTTGCTCCCTGTAAGGGTTTAAACAGAGTGATATTCAGCACTCACATGTACATCTTGTCATCATTAGAAAGATGCCATGATGCCATCACAGATTTATACAGAAGGATCAATCTTACTATTGTAACTTAACTAAACAGTAAGTGGTGAACAAACATATATCATGTTTAGTTGATTGCAACAACTGCTTAACGCTTGCCTAAAACAGACTTCAGCATGTATAGAGCAGGGCCACCGACACAGTTTAAGAGCCAAAAATTAAGAAAGTAAAAGGTTCTTGAATGGACGGAATAGGCTGCTTACTGACTAGAATATCTTGAGCGAATAATAAATGCTGCAAAAAGTGCGTGAGCAATGACTTACACTAAGCAAGACTGCTGTTTCTAGAGCATAAGCGTCCTTAAATGTTACATAAGCCGTACATCCACATTCACCAGCTCTGTATATCAACCACAAGAAACACCACAAGTCAGAATAGTGTAGTAACTATAATTTATACAAACTCAAAACTCTCACAAAAAGAAAACACATGGAGCAATGAAAAATACGGAGTAACTAAGTACACATGGCTAACTGCGATACAAGAAGATAATGATAACCCAACGACCTAGAACTTTCTGTTAGTCAACAACTTGCAAAATAAACCCTGATATAAGTTTGCATTGGAAAAGTAAATAAATCTTAACAATAAGTTTGCACTAATACTAATGGTCTATAATTTTAAAATAAAATCTTCAGTTTTGAGAAGCAATCACCACATGCTTTCCAAGACAGCTACTTTAAGTAACTTGAACGAAAATCAACATGTATTATAACAAAGTAGTATTAGCATTTACTCAATCAAATGGGAAACTTAATGTTTCTTATTAAAACACATAAAAAGGCTAAAATGAGAAACTTCATAAGTGATAATAGAAACTGTATGATGATAAACAGCTTATCAGAATATCAGATTTTGGAACCACCTGATAATATCAACATGTTCAATCGCTCCACAAAAAGCAAAGAAATCACGAACATCGTTCTCAGTTGCCGTGGGAGATAACCCAGTAACTTCAGCTATATTTTCTATAGCCATATCCAAATCTGTCACAATAGAAACAGAACAATTTAATTTACTATGCTTCAGGCTACATGAACAAAAAATAGTTTATCCTTTACATTAGCTTCATGTAATTTGAAAAAAAGCGGCATACTTTCATGAACAATTTAGCAAATTACTATACTTTCATGCTTCAACCATATATTTTCACCATTTTACAAGTTAGAATTTTTTTCCTAAATCCTACAGATATAAAACCCCAAATTCAACTTCATTAGAAGATCAAATAAGTTACAAAACTAAAACCATACGCACACAGAAACCCTAATTCCAAACTATCAGTCATTCAATAGAAAAATTACAAATCTCGATTGAACGTGAGAAGATCAATGAGAATTGTTAGCGAAATTATAGTCGTAATCATGAGATTTTGGATCAATTGAAAACATAAACAAGAACAAATCTCGGAAAAGTGGAAATTGATATTAAATTAGTAGCAATGATCATAGACTAAGCGTCAACAAATTGTTGCGTACCTGTTCTGATCTGACGCGATTGAAGGATGATGAGAACAGGGGATTATGCGTTGTGTTGTGCGAGTGAGTAAAAATTTGAGTTTGATACAGGGGGGATCGAAGCTTCTGCACAAAAAACAATTGCAACCAATAACAACCATACACGTTAACGGCTCCGTTAACGTTAACGTCACACTTCCGTTTCTAATTAACCACATGAAATTCGTAATCACCCCGTTAATTTTATCTAAGTAAATAAAACGCTATATATTTTTAGTCAAAATACTAAATTGACAAAAACCATAAACCGACTCATGGCTTGAACCAATACATGAACCACGATCCGATTTATGTTCTGACATATGCCTCAACTCATGTCCTAACTCATAAACTGACATGTGACCTGACCTATGCTACTCGTTTTACCTATTGTAGTCCATCTTATCCTACCAAAATTGTTTAACCCTCTCAATTTAATAATAAATAAAAAAATGTGTAGTAAGTTTAACGCATTAACGGATAGGACCTCAACGCCCACTAACGCTCCCATGCATGTTCAAAGGGGTGTTTAACACCCATAACGAGACCAGCTAGAATAACGTCTAGCTAAGAGACGTGACAACATACCGTTTGGCCTAATATGTTTTCTATATGTACTTTGAAGTAATTAATTACAAGTAGACAATGTTTTGGTTGTTGACATGCATCGTTAGATTTTGATTTGTATGAGGGGCGACACGAAAGATCTAGGTGGAATTGACTATTTTATGTAATTTAATGATTTGACATGCATGTTAATAACATAACAACATATAAAGCTTGAGTTAAGGTTCCAATGATTTAATGATTGATTGTTTGTTAGAGGTTTCACAAACTTTTGAGGATAATATATATCACCTTTATCATGAGCAAGTTAACTATCTTTTGTCTCAAAAGTCACAATCTTTTAACAGCGATAACTTTTTAATAGTGATAATAAAGTAAAATCAAATTTACTTATGTGATATTTTTTAAGTGATTTTTATTTATCTGGTATTCTTTAAGAGTTTCATTCATAAAAATAATTTTTTATTTAAAATATGTATATAAAAATAGTATATTAATAGCACTTAATACACATTGGTCTCTTAATATTTAAGACTAGTTAGATATTCAACTATCTTCTCCTATGGGCTGTATGCAGTACATGGATCGGTTTGTATTTGATAGAGTATAAAAATGAAACTTACAGATAAAGTTAATAAAACATATAATTAAAGGTCTTTGTGTTTTTAAGCAAACATAAATTTTTATACAAAATTATTTTAAAAAGCACACCATTAAACTGAACATTTAATTTTCTTTAGTTTGAGTATAATATTACTATATATACTAAAAAACAACTTAACTTAATTCTTGTGTGATGGTTTTACCACGGTTTTGTCACAAAATTTATTGGACTCGTTCGTGCCCTCATGAATATCCTTAAAATCATCACTTAAGTGTTGTGTTCCTAAACGTAACACGGACACTAAACTAATATTATACATATTAGATTAGCTACGTACTATAGTTTATATGATGTGTTACCAAAGTTTAAGTATATTTGTTAACATATGAAATTCAATTTTCTTTTTGTAAGGATATATATATATATATATATATATAGTGTGGAACCTCTTCATTATTTTGTGTCTTTGGTCAACACATCACAATTTCCACACATATAACCAACTTGCATGGCAATGTGGGGTCTAAGTCACGTGTTCGGATTAATAGTTTTGTAGTTTATCATTGGTCACCTTCATATACACATACAATATTATGTATATATAAATAATTAAACAATTTCAATTACAAAAAGGAATTTTAAATCTCACCACAGCTATAAGTTCCATGAATTACTTATATATGCTGTTTTTTTAATTCTGTTATTATTTTAAATATCAAGTTAATTAAAGATGGAAATTAAGTAATTAATAATTTACTACGTACATATATGGCAACAGAATTAAGAAACTTGAGAAATAAGTCCGATCCTGAAAAATATATATCTATAAATTAATATGATCGATATGACATACAACAATACATATTAGATCCTAGAAGGAAATTAAAACCAAAAAAGAAAAGCATATTATATAATTAAGTGATTAATTATTAACTAATACATATATTTAAAAGCAAATTAATTAATTAGCTTCCTTAATTAATTACTGGATGCTGCAAGGTATATATATAATTAGTCACATAATTAAACTCCTAATGATGGCTGCTTGAGCACTGTCAGTGTCTGTGGAGTTCAAAAGCTCAGATAACTTCTCACTCAAGTCATCAACTTCTCTATGCAAGCTTCTAATGTAATTGCATGTTTCTTGCAACACCTTTGAAGCTGAAACCTATACATACATCCAAGAATATATATATATTAAACACTTAGTACGTACATTATACATACATATATATACAATCGTAGGTACGTATGTACTAACTAAGAAGTTATATATATATATATTTAATGTCGAAAAAACATTCCCATGTACGTACAATTCTCCTGGTAACCTTACAAAGACAAGTATACATTTATTAAATATATTGTATATGTTAGGATACCTTAAAAATATATACGTACGAGTAAAGTTTTGTTTTATTGAAACTAACACTTGTGAGAGAGAATCAATAGTATCTTCAAAAACACAAAGAGACATAATATATGGTTGAATGAGTCCAACACAGTCACATGCACTACAATAGAAGGAAGTTGGGTTAGGTGCACCACAAGAATTTAATGCAAGTGTGTGTATGTACATGTGTGTGAACCATATCACACAACTTATCTACACAAACGCAAATTAATAAAAGCCACACAAGATCCATTTCACCACTTAACCAACTTGCACTAATTAATTAAGTGCATGTGGCCGCTTTAACAGTATCAAAGTGTGTATATATAGGAAAAATGTTCCTTGCTGGCAAGTTAACCAACTTGCACTAAAGTGCATGTAGTTTAACAGTACCAAAGTGTATAGGAAAAAATGTTTCTTTCACGACAGCTAGATATATATTTAAATGTGTAGATCTAGCATTAGGATTTGAGGGTGTGTAAAAATAAATATACCTAGCATTAGAATTTGAGGTTGTACATGTGAGTTAGTGGTTTTTATAACTAAATTATATTGCAAATGTAATGTAGATTTGAGTTGCTCCAAGTAGCTAATTGCACTTTTAATTAAACCATCAATTGGCACTTGTTTTTTGTACTTTATGCAAGTGAAGTTGTACTTTGGTTGAGGACAGTACTTATCACATAAACATTTGTGAAGGTACAGTACAAAAAATCAAGAAAATAATCAAGAAAAAAGGTTGACATATATTTATATGTTAAATACCTTGGAACTTTTGGTTTGATTAATGTCATGGGGAATAAGTTGCTGCAACTTGGAAATGAGTTCAGTCATCTGCGCATCGTTGATCGTCGACACTCCAGCTTGGCGGGAACGCGATCTCCTGCTAGACATTGCTGATTAGCCGAAGAGAAATTAAAAAAAAAAAAGAGTGATATATAAAATTTGAAAAGGGATTGTTTTGGAGGTGAATATTTGAAAACAAAATGATTTTTTTGCATGGAGAAAGATGAGAACCTGAGTTTGCTTTTAAATAGAGGATTTGAAAGGGAAGAGAGGGGGGCTCCATACATGCATTATGATTTTAAGAGTTTAAAAATAGATATTTTTGTTTATGCAAATTGACACTCTTGTTTACAAATTAAATATTTTCAAATCCTAAAAAATGTATAACTCATATATATGATACTTTAATTAGTTTGGATTTAAATTGTTTAGCTTCTATGAAATGAATGGAACTAACTACAAAAGGTCTTGGTTTTCTTAATGTTACTATAAGAAATTAAAATAGACCAGATAGAAAATCATAAATTGGAACTTAATAAAAAATATATAATTAAAATTGAAGGGGAATGCTACAATATATATAAAGGAACTAAAAACGTGGCAATCAATATATTTAAGAGAGATGTTTAGAAAGTAATATCACCGGTTGAATGATAATATACTCCGTATGTATTAAAAAAAATATATTTAGTTACCCGTGTATTTTTCTTATAAAATAAATTAATGTTAAATTTTAAGTATAAAAAGTTGAGGTATTTAAAATATGTTTTAAAAGTCAAAGTTAAATTTTAAATTCAAACTTTATGATATTAGATAAATAAGTTTTAATCCTTGTATAATATAGCAAAATGAAAAAAGCTTATGTGACATGTTTTTAAAGCTTTTGGCTTATGTGGCGTCATTTAAGAGTTTATCTCACAATAATAATTTTTTTATTTAAAGTATATATATAAATTATATTATAATAAAACTAATTACATTTTTGGTCCCCTAATATTTTGGAGAAATTTAAAAAATTTAAGAATATTTATATTTTTAACCCTCTACTACAAGAGGTGTACATGAGTCAGTTATATTTGATAGGGTTTAAAAATAAAACTTATAGATAAAGTTAATGATAACATACAATTAAAGACCTTAGTGTTTTATAAATATACACAATATTTTTATATAATTTTTAAAAAAATAAACTACCCCATAAAACTGAGTATTTTATTCTCTTTAAAGTAAGTATAATATTGTCATACTAAAAATCTAATTTTTAAAAATATATATTGTGTTTCGGTTTACCACGGTTTTATCTCAAAGCTGATTGGAAAATTCACGAATATAATTAAAAACATCATTTAAATATTGTGTTCCCGAGCATAGCGCGGACACTAAACTAGTAAATAATAATACAAAACTGATTCAATTAATAACCAAGATATTTAATTTAATTAAAAGGGTTAATGTGAAAGTTACACATAGGATAAAGTGATATGACAATGATATATTATGATTGAAAGAATGACAACATGTAGCAAACAGCATAAACAAGATACACATTAGTTTTTAAAATTTATAAACTTTGGTTAATTAGTTCTTTTAGCTTTGTTAGAGTACATATGAGTACGAACTTATATATGTATGTGTGTGTGGGGGGGTGTCTTGATGAAAACTTTATGTTTATTATTTTAATTTTTCGTAGCGTACGTGTCAACGTAACTCGTTTGCATGATAACGATTCTTGGAGGGTCTCCTTTGCTTGCTTCATATTTGTTTGTTAATTAATACCAATCGAAATTAATTAGTGAAAATATATATACAAATTAATGTCAAACTCAAATCGGAGACATTTGCCCATCAAGAAACCATAAACTCACCAAAATGTTTAGTAGGTATTGAAAATGAAATGTCTAAAATAACCTTTCTGTTCACGGCCAATTTTTATATGATTGTCGCATTAGTAATTAGCAAATCTTGAAGGCATGTGTGGGGCTCGATTATGTTGTCAAGATTATGGATCCAATAATAATAATAATGTTTTAGCTAGGTTTATGGTGACCTATAGATGCAAAATGTAGGGGCACATATGTGAAATTGTCTCCTTATTATTGTGGTTTAAAACAATTAGATTATAGCGAATGCATGAATCACTTTTGGGCACCAAACAAAACACATTAAATTAGAGTGTCTACTTATGTTGGATCACATGTGCCCATTGCATGTACTTGGTCGAGATAAAAAGTATTTTAATAAACACATAACTTTTTTTAAGTGATTGATCATGACTTAACTCATGTGTCTAATTACAACGATATTGTACTCACAATGTTCACGAGCGAGCGATAAGAGTAAGACATCTAACTCATATATATGAAATAAAATAAAATAAAAAACTCATTCAAGACTAAAACCCCAATTTAATTTCACATTAACTATCATTATAATAGTAGTACAACATTAAAATAAAATTTAATTATTTAAATTTATATGTATACAAAAACAAAAGAAAGAATACACATGTGGAAATTATCGTAACAATTACATATGTGAAAAAAAATGTTAACACTAATCTACATATTGGTAAAAAAAATTATTTCGTATGCATGTAAAATTTATTTTGATGTTGTGTTGTAATAATAATAGAGGTGTGAAATAAAATAGGTTAAGTTCAAATATAGGTTAAGCTCAAAATTGACATTAAAATATGAATTTACCACCAATAAAAATAGGTTAAGTTCAAATACAAAGTCTATTTTATCTAAAAAGTGTAAAAAGGCTTTTGAAAATGATATATGACAATCACTTAAAATTACAAGAGAGAATAATATTGGCAATGTTCTTCCTTTTCAAGTTCCACACTTCTTTAATATGCTCACAACTTTTACATGCGTCGCTATTTTATTAAATTACACTATAAAGACGAGTTTTTTTTAACATTAAAACACATATAATGCTACTATTAAAAAAATAGAGTTCTTATTATGTTTTTTCAACTCATTATGTAGTTTATTAGGTTATTGTGTTATATTGTATGGTTCATTAACTATCATTGTGTCTCTTGTATTTTGTGTTTGACTACTAGATGTAAATGCAAACTATTAATGTGTATTTTAGAAGATCGTTGTGTCTTATTGTGTGGTTCATTAAGTATTATTGTGTTAAAATTGTATGGTGTGTTTCATTACTAGTTATAAATGCCAAATGTCAATGTGCATTTTAGAAGATCGTTCAGTGGTATCGTGTGGTTCGTTAGGTATCATTGTGCATGTCTAAGTTGTATTGTGTGTTTGATTACTAGATGTAATGCAAAAGTTAAAGCGCATTTTAAGAGATCGTTGTATCATATTGTATGGTTCATTAGTATCACTATGCTAAATCTGTTTTGGGCGTTTGAATACTAGATATAAATGCAAACAGTTAATCTGCATTAGGAGCTTGTTGTATCATATTGTGTAATTCTGTTAAGCATATCATTGTGTAATATATGTTGGTCATTGTGTCAGTCCACGTTATTCTTTCGACAAATAAAATAAGTTAATGTATTTGAGATTTTGTGTTATTGCATATCATTTTGTCTACAATGAAAACAACTTAAAAGATTTGACATATGGTATTGTTTATTTTTTAAATTTGTATTTAAATTTTAAAAACATGTTATAATATACAAAGTGACCTAATATGACACAATGATCTATGATCTAATGCGAATAATTCTTAGTTAAACTTTTAGATTAATTAAATTTGTTATAATAACTCGAACCATAAAATATATCTATTAATTTACTTTCATTTTAATTTTCAAAAATTAGCATGTGAAAGTATCCATTCTGACATGTGATAAAAAGCACAACTCCCTTTCATGTTTTCACGGCAACACATAAAGTGTTAAGCATTTATATAAATTTCTTATTTTTTTTTATCATGGACTTGGGTTGAGTGAACCCACAAGTGAAAAGACAATGGGCGTTTTTTATAACACATAGTGTTTTTATTTATAACATATATGTGATTTCTTGTCCCGTTTTGGACATGTTTTTTTTTTATAAAATATAGTTTTAACAATCTTTATTTTTAAAATTATTTTTTACAAATAGTGTGTATGTATATTTGTAATTTTATATAGAAATAAAATTATTTAAAACTGCTTAACTTGGGATATTTATAATATTTTACATGTCTATACATGAGACATACCTCTAACATTTAATTTCAATAGTTTAATATTTATGTATGATATACAAATTTTACCTACCACACTTTAGTTTTTCCTCTGAGAGTGTAATCGACAACGAAACAAACATGTTCAGTTGTTCACACTCATGCATTCACACACAATGAAAATCCAAGAACTCGCGCGACAAGTACAACAAAGTTGGATCAATAACAAATAAGTTTTTTTAGTTTGAAATTTTTTTTTTTTGAACGGTTAAATTCATTAAACGGCGCAAGCAAGAAGCTCAACTGCCAAACACGAACAAAAACAACGAGCAAAAGGAGATTACAACGACATGTCACACCAATCCGACCAACTTATGCTATTACAACTATATCTATTTTTAGCCCAAAGAAAAGAAAGCGATTTTATGTCATGAAGAAGGTTTGTGATGTTAACCGATTTTATGTATTTTGAATGTAATGGTGTGTTTTTCCACAAAATTTTGGTTTAATTTGTTCCATAGAAATTATTGTAACATGTTAATAATATTATGTTTGGTTCACATGATAATTTTACTAAATGTCAAACATTGTAGTCCCTTTGCCTCCTAGTTTATGCATTCTTTAACAAGAAACATATTGCCACTTTTTAATTTTTATTTTAAAAACTAAACCATCGCTGAACAATGAAATACATACGTATTGATAAAATAAACTAAAAAAATTGGTAACCACAAAAATATATTGAGCTTTTAACACGTTCTTAATTAATTGTGTGTGAAAAGTATGATTTTTTTATTCTTCTATTATATTAAACTTGACAAAAATATGTATATATAATATATGTCTAGATTTGTATCGATTGGGTGACCAAGAGAAACCATTTTCAAGATAAATGCAAAAAATTTGTTCTTCAAATAGTCATGTTATAAAATTGAACTCCGAGGTTGTTTTAAAATAAGACTCGCATGGCATTTTAAGTTCTTGTGATCGTTTCTGCTATCAACGTCTATCAACAGTTACGCCTATAAATAAACGAAAGAGTTTATTGTCCGTGTCTTAATCATGACTGAATTTTTATGTTAAGTTTAGGGTTTATCTTTCATCATCGTGATACAACTCAAAACCTCCCACCCTTCTAAAATACTCATATGATCATTGGTGACAACATAGAAAACACCGACTGGGATTTATTGTTGAAAGAAGATTAATCGTCCTTTAATTATACGTTGAGATTGATGGTGGATCCTTCAAGAAAGTGGCGGTGGCAGCGTCATCTATGTTGTTGAAGGTCAGAGGTGGTTAAACATGGCAAAATATTTGATTTGTGGATGACTTGCTCCAACCAAGGGACATAATAGCTTATATTGAGACAGTCTAAATAAAACGGGCTAACTTATCTTGGAATGATATATAAATTGTTAATATCGAAAGACTATTGTAATTATATGAGTTAAATATGACAAAATGAAAAAAATACTCATATAAAACTATTGACATTGTCAGTTGCATCTAGTTTCATAAAAAAAAAAATTAATCATAAAAATTTCTATTGTCGTAATGCTAGACGTAAAAAATCACTTTATAAATGAACTAATACATTTATTCTCTCAATCTTTCATACGTTTCACACACAAAATCCAGCTATTACGGTTGTTCTTGTACTTTTTAAAAGATAGGGTATAAGTTATATAAGTGAATTGTATCATGTCACTAAAACATACCCGGGTGTTGGTGACCAAAATGACACATAGGTTAACGAGTGAACAGAAAAAGGTGTAATGATTAGTGAGGGTGGGCAAACAATGTGAGACGTAACATAATATAATTGGGCACGCCAAAACGCATCACGCCCCTGGTCACATGGGTTGTT
>JAOYNQ010000013.1:3961195-3979897 GCA_026259685.1 Tagetes patula
GTGGTAGTGGTGAAATATATATGTATTAAACAAAAATAAAATTTTCCCCTCAAGTTTGCAAAGTGACACTTTTGACCAAACACTAATGAAGTTAGTGTTTTCTAACGACGGGAGTGACAACGGCCAACACCCCATAGTTGAGAGTGGCAGCGGCCAATACCCCATAGTTAGGAGTATTAAAATTCAATAACCCTTATTTATTTATGGTAAAACATAGTAGAATATTAACTTATTAATGGTATTTCAAAATTTTTTCCAATTAAGTTACTTATTCTTATTTTATTCTAATTAAATCATTCTAACATTTAAAGTAAGCAAGTTATGGGCTTTTTAGTGTCTTTGAGCATTAAAAAATTCTTGATAGTGATGAAAGTAACGTAAAACCAGTTTCAAAAACTTTTCACCAATAACACAAGATCTAGGAATGTTGCTTTAATGTGCTTGCAACTCATCTCATATAAATTTATTAGTTCATGAGTCAGGATCTTTATTAACAAACATGTTATGTTTTTAGAAAAGCACAACCATATATATGTTTCACATTTAACATATGCAAAGCAAAATGTATCATAGAGAAACTCCATAAAGAACTTGATAAAAGCACCAAAGAACTTTCCAAAGTATCCAAAACTTCCTACAAATAGTTATTGTAATCATAACAAGTCATCATTAAGAACAGATAACAAAACATATTAAAAACAAGAACTAGAAGGGTGAGCTCATTCCTCATCATCCTCATCAGCATCACCACCGGCCGCCTTCTTAGCAGCTGCCTTTTGGTTCTTTCGCTTCACTCGTCCAGGGCGACCACCACCAAATGGACTGGTGAGTGAAAAGTCAATGTGTTTCTGTGAATCGACTCTCACCATAAAAGACGGGACATTAACAACCTGTCTTCCAACCCTACACAAACAATTACAAAGATAACGCTTTAACTTTCATTCTGATAAAACACAGTAGCATTGAGTTTTTAAACACCTCCCACATGTTATAAGGCTGCAAGCAAGCAAACAATTCTATATACCTGATGTGTCTTTGTTTGATGAGAACTCTAGCATGGTGAATAGACTTAGCCATACCAGTCTTGAAAACAAGGGTTTGAAGCCGTCGTTCAAGAAAGTTTTCCACAGTAAGGGCCAACACATAATCAAGCTTGTTTTGGCTCTCATCCAACAAACCATATCTGTTCATTCTCCTCATAAGAGCTTCACCCTCAAATATTCTACGTGGATCCTTCTCTTCCAAAGTCAAAAGCATTCTTGCAGCATTACGAATGCGACTGAGAGCATATTGCACCCTCCAAAGCTCCCTTTTGCATCGAAGACCATATTCACCAACAAGCTTCAATTCAGCATCCAATCGTTCCTTCTCATAAGGACGACGGGGCTTCTTGAAAGTCTTACCATCTGAAACAATTATTCAAAACCAACTGCTGTGAGATTATGAGTTACATTTACTCAATCATCAAAGTTAGATCCAGTTGAATGTCTTTTAGACAACCTCAATCAACCAAATAAAGAATCAATTTTTAAACTTAGATAGCATCGCAATGCAGAATCGTAGCTCAGAAATTAGTTAGGCGTGGGAATGATAAACACATAAAGATACAAGACTCATGATTCGAAAAAAGAACAGATCAATAGAACTCAATTTATGTTACAGTTGAGCCATTTCCAAATCAGAAATCAAATTAACTGTTAACACAAACTATCAAACAAACATAAAACACGATTTGACAACCGATTGCTATTCAATTATGAACCAGGCTCTATTCAAACATAGATATTGATTTTTTCCACACAAACTTCATGAAAAAGAAATGTGAATCAAATTGAAACAATCAAAAAATATCATTTTGTAACATTGTAGTTCAGAGCTTAGTTAAAAAACGAAATTCATGATCCTCTAAAACACATTTGGACATAAACCAGCTTCTATTCAATCATCAAAGTAACCTCCGGTAAACAAAAGAAATGTGAGTCAATTTGTAAAAAACAAACAATATCATTTTGTAAAACCGTAGTTCAGAACTCAATTTGATGCGAATATGATAAACCCTAATTCTAAGTCAGTTTTCAAAACAGAAAACAAATCAACCGTAGCTCTGACAATTACAAGCTTCAACAAGAACAAGTAAACACTACGGATCTGAAATCGATATAAACCGATAAACATAAAACAAAACACAAACAGATGAAAAGATAGAACAAAAGCGTGTAGGTATAAACTTAAAAAACAAAGAGAGGGTGACGAGCTTACAGTTGCGGTAAAAGGGGACGTGAACCATGGTTGCACGACGTCGGTCCGGCGGCTTCTTCTTCTTCTAACTCCGGCGGCCTCACTGCTTCTGAATCTGAAGTAGACGCTGATAAAACAACCCTAATATTGATATATAAGATTAGGGATCGGGGCAAAACTGTCGCTGGATTATATATATTGGGCCGGGTTTGTTTGAGTCCTGGTTTATGGGCTAAATATAAAACGATATGTTTTTTTAAAAAATAACTAGATTAAAGATCGGCGGGCGAATTTTTTATATGTGACTTTGTCAAACGTATTGAATGAAAAAGTTTCATGTATTTTACATTACGGTTTAAAGTCACATATTAAAAGGCGGAAAAATATCTAAAGTTAGACGTCAAAATGATACACAGGTTAAAGTCGAGGAGCAAAGTCTTAAATATGTCAGAGTAAAGTAAAAGATTTATCAGTCAGTAAAATGATAATAGAACAAAAAATAAGTTGTCAAATAAAAACAATGACATGTTAAGTTGTCACCAACCTTCAAATTTAGAGTTACATACAATTATATTAGTTTCTCACATTTACTTTTCCTATTAAAAAACCCACCTGTATATCTCTATATACCTATACTTATATAGTTAGATATGGTTATAATTAATGGGTATGTAATCTAATTTATATTTTTTAAAGGAAAAAAGACTTTATTCATTGTGTAAAGTACCAGATAATTCTGTAATGTGTAAAATACGTAGGTGGTTCTGTAATTATATCCATACGCTAAGTTATTTTGTAATGATTGTCTCATTTTGTTAGACATTTTGTATCCATGTTATATAACACGTTAAAACTATAGATCATAACGTTTGAGATATAATTATTTTTATTAGCATGCATAACAAAATCACATAAGCCCCAACTATCGTATTAGCAACCGTAAATATGGTTGTAATTTGTAACCACAATTGCATTATCCACCTACAGCTATTTACAAATCCACCAAAACAATTCTATTCAACGCACCCAAAGAAATAAACCATCCGCCATGGATGCACTGGCAACTCCTCTCACTCTTTCTCCACCTTCACTTATCACAACCCACTTGTCAAACCCCATTCTCCGTTCCTCATTCACACAGAAAAAAACCCAATTTACAAAACCCAATATCAACAACAACAACTTTACTGCAATTCATGCATCTGTTTCATCTAAATCCACATCCCCACCCGAAACCGAAGCACTTGATCAAGATGAGAAATTTGACTGGTTTTCTCAATGGTACGCAGTCATGCCTGTATGTGATCTGGACAAAAAAGCTCCTGTTGGGAAGAAAGTGATGGGTTTGGATTTGGTAGTGTGGTGGGATAAAAACGAGAGTGCATGGAAGGTGTTCGACGATATGTGTCCACATAGATTGGCTCCTCTGTCTCAAGGAAGGATTGATAATTGGGGTAGGTTGCAGTGTGTTTATCATGGCTGGTGCTTCAATGGCTCTGGTCAATGCAAATTAATTCCTCAAGCTCCCCAGGATGGTCCCCCGGTGAGTACAAAAGAAAAACAATCACAATTAAGACATGATTATACTGATGAACTGTGAGTTTTGTGTAGGTTCATTCATTTCAAAAAGCATGTGTAGCTGTTTATCCAAGCACTGTGCAAAACGGAATTGTTTGGTTTTGGCCAAACACTGATCCTCAATACAAAGATATTCTTACCAAGAAGAAGCCTCCATACATCCCTGAACTTGACGATGCTTCGTTTACATACCAAGTGTTTCATAGAGATATACCATATGGGTATGCAAGATTCACTTATATTTGCATCAGTTCACTAAGGTTTTAGTTTTTTAGACATAAATAAACAAGTAAATCAACATTTGGTGTTTAGGTATGAAATCTTGACTGAAAATCTAATGGACCCTGCTCATGTTCCATATGCACATTATGGGATATTAAGGACACCACAGCCTAGATAAGTACATTTATGCAACCACATATTCTTAATTCTATCATATTCACCGCCTAACACGAGTTTCCTTCAATGTTAAGGTTGATCGTGAAGGGGGTAGACCGCTTGATCTAATTGTCCAAAAAATAATCAAAACTGGCTTTACTGCAATCCAGCCATATGGTCAATCAGAATTTGTTGCTCCTTGTTTGTATTATGGTAGTATCACAAGTAACAATGCAAAGGTATAACTTCAACTTTGGAAGTATACACCCATATGGACCGTATCTTTATCTTATTGCTGCTACTTTACTTGTTTAATTCAGGGGAAATTAGCACAACAATCGCCTAAGCGGATGCTTTTGATCTTTATTTGTGTTCCAGTGAGTCCTGGTCATAGCAGAGTGATGCTTATTTCTCCAAGAAATTTTAATGTTTGGATGGATCGATTTGTTCCCAGATGGATTTTCCATATCGTGCAGAATTTGGTTATTGATTCAGATTTGTATCTTCTTCACGTTGAGGTAAACCACTCCCCTGACCCGACCCCTTGTCACAGCTTGTGATTTTATCTGTTTTAGGAGAAGAAAATAATGGAAGCGGGTCCTTCTAATTGGCAAAAACTCTGTTTCGTGCCAACTAAATCAGACGCTAATGTAGTTGCTTTTAGGAAGTGGTTGAAGATATATTCAGGAGGCCAAATCGATTGGGGAAACAAATTTAATGGGTCTCTTCTACTCACCCCTCCTAGAGAACAAATTATGGACAGGTTATATGCACAAAATTGAAAATTATAAACTTGTAATGCTGGTTTCAAAACGTAAAGTAATTTTCTTTTTTGATTGTTTCGTTTAGGTATTGGAGCCATGTGGTGAACTGTAGCAGCTGTAATGCTGCATACAAAGGTCTTAATGCACTTGAGGTGTTTCTTCAGCTGTTTTCACTTGCTTCAGTGGCTATTGTGGCTGCAACCAAACGGGAGATGATTTCAGTGGCTGCAAGAAATACGTTCATCGTTGCTGCAGTTTTGTGCTTTGTGGGATCAAAATGGTTATCTCATTTCATTTACAAAACTTTCCGTTATCATGGCTATAATCACGCTACTGGTTCCATCTAATTGTTGTTTTTATGTCCCCTTTGCTGTATATACATATAATAAACACACAATACATTGATACATAGATGTATAATTATGACTTTTATGTAGTCCTTTGTGACTGAGTTTGCTGGATAATAAAAGCTTAGTTTCTTTTATTTTTCTTGTTTTAAAGTCCATACTCCATACCAACCCATCTGCATACCGTGTTCTTGTTTTCATCTTAGCCGTTTATCGCTATCATAAATCTGAGATGGCTGCAACAGACAACATAAAACAGATTTACAAAATAAACTGTCTTTGATCCATTACTTCTTTTAAGAAAATGACATTCAACTCTCATGGCAAAATAAGTACATATTTCCAATTACTAGATCCGAATTTAATATCCATAATTATCATCAAAAGTTGTATAACCTCCCCTTCTTGATCTTGCTTCTCTATCAGCCTACAAATCAAACACAAAGTTAATCTTGTTATACTACATGCATATAACGTATACGAAACATAACTATTTGAATGATACTCACTCTACTTATAAGCCTCTCGAACTCTTCGGGCCCATTTTCCGCAATGTATTTTTCTGCAGCGGTTAATACATCATCTGGTCTACTGAAAACACCCTTCTTTCGCGGTAAATACCATATTTGAACCTGTGGATTTTTGTAAAACGGTCTGATGAAATGCTTATAAACGTAAGCAGCTCCATTGAAATACGGTAGTACCAACCAACATGTTGCGAACAACTTAGCATACGGCCAGATTGGGAACCTAAATCATCGACAATTTACTCAGAACATTGATATGAACATTAGTCAAGACGTGGTGAAAAAAGGACTAGTTACCATTCAAGAAGCTTTGAAAATGTAAGCTCAAATAGAGTGATCAACGAGTAGAGAACCCAATAAGTGAGCCATTGTTGATCGTCTGATTGAGACCTCGTCTCTATAGCCTTGATTGAAGCATATCTGGTCAAACAAAACGCCGACCCATCGATCACCATAACCAAAAAACTATAACTATTGACACAAAAACAGCCACAATTTAAGCAAGAAAAACTACTTACAAAGGATAGACGAGTGCAATCACAGGCCTGTCAAACAAACAATAAACAAACAGATCATAAAACGCTCTAAAAATAAGCCATGGTCATAGTTTCCGAAGGTCTTTTAATAGTTAAAAGATACAAATAAAATATTTTACATGACTTAAAAGCACACATTGTTAGTTGTAACATAAGAACATACTTAGAGTTTACATATAAAATGTTTTTCTTATAGATTTTTGCAATGACAATATATATATAGTTTTAGCCTTTTAGGTTGATAGGTTACCCAAGAAGGACATCAATGTTCTTGGCCACGACAGAGAAAAAATTTTGTGAGCCCATCTATCTCTAGTTTGTTTGTTAACAAGTTACTGGCAATGAATTGGGTGTTGGGTTTTATAATGTGAAAAAATGACTAGTTGGTAAAATGGTATGCAACTTTATATAAAGTTAAAAAAAGTGAGTCTTTTAGAAAAATCTACCATGTGTTATTTGAGGTAGACTTGTACTTATTAAAAAGTTATATGGTTAATTCTATTTTTTAGTGACTATGTTGCGTGATAAGTTATATATTTGTGAACGTTCATTTGTTATGGTTGTATGTGTTTGTTTATTTACACTCGTTTATATCCGCTTATAACAAGTCATTCATGTTTGATTATGTTTGTTTATTATTCGTTTACATTTATTTAAAACTAAAATAAGTCACTGAACCCCTTAATTAGTCGATTGTTATTAATTATTATGTATTCATATTAGATGTTTTTTGTTTCTTTTTATCAATCAAAACAGGTTAATGATAGGAGAAAAGGTCAAAAAAGAAACTAAAAAGGTTGAAAATGTATATTGAAGAAAAGGTAAATTTGGGGAGGAAGAAAAGGATCCTATGAGTCGTCAAAAAAGAGGCACCGAAAGAACTCAAGAAAAAATTGACTGCCTAAAATATATTATTTTATAAAATTTTAAAAATTATAAAAAGAACATAGTACATTTAAATATATTGTTGGAAAAATTTGAAGATAAAGCTTATGAAAACCTATGTTTTAAAGATTTATCGAAACTTGATGCTCGTGTTCTTGTTAAAACACAATCGTATCGGGGTAGCCAAATGCTAGAGATTGGCAATTCCGTGAAGTTGGTGCCACTATAAGTACGTTCATCAATGCTATTTTGATCCGAAAAGTCGGCATTCCACCACCAAAGTATTATTCTTCATAACTCTTGAGCGACTAGACATCACAACCCATAATTGGCATTGGGATGACTCATGAATGGGACGTTTGTCTTTCTAGTTTAAATCCAAGGATACTGGAATTCGATCCATGGACAACTTTCAAACGAAACAAAAGACTGGATTCATTTCAGCCATGTAACTTTAATGGTTGTTGATAAATTAAGACAATATATATGTGAACCGCAAACAGGGTTAGTGATTAATTGGTAACACATTTGTGTTAGGAGCACTAGGTCAGAGTTCTAGTTCTATTGTTAGCAAGTTGTGTTGTATTTATACTTGAAAATCAAGATGCTAATGTTAAAAAAAATAAATAAATAAAAATATATATGTGAATCATTTTCTACATGAAGAAGTAGAGAATGTGGCACAAGTAAACCATATCCTATGAACTTTCCCAAATTATACTATACTCTCACCATAAGAACAAACATTTTTTTTCATTTTACATTATCAGCTTATTCATAATTTTATTATAAAAATAAATCTCTTAAAAGATTTATTTAAGAATATTTGAGTGTTTTCAATTGATAAAAGAAGAGCTTTGGGTTACTCTTTAGCCCATTCTGTAAACGAACCTAATTTTCTTTGCGCTTCTATGTACGAGCCCATTTTGTCAATTTGAGTCTTCGATTTTTAGTAAAATGTTTTTAGTTTCGTATTATTTCTAAACTGTCACTTGGCTTCTCTTAAAAGAGGCATAGGAACAATGTCTCGAAACTGAAGATGGGACTAAAAGCTGCCATACGAGATTAGAGAATAGAAAGAAGGGTTTCAAGTGTTACATTATATATACTATAATTATTACATCTTAGCGTCACGTGTAACAAATGAGTTTGTTAAAAAACTATTAAATTTTATTTTATATAAAAAAACACGTGTAATATAATGTAATATGGAATTTGAATAACACAACGATTATAGTTACTACGTAACCACCGATTAACATAAATAAAAAAATATTTTAAAATTTAAATTAAGTAGATATGTACAATGAAATTTATCTAATATGGTTGCCTACACAACCTAAGGCTATCTTACACACATCATATTGAAGCACAATGGTTCGTGGACATTCGTCTCAAGGTTGTAGTCGGCGCCTTACTATACATGGGTGGTGGGCATACGCCTATCTAATGGAGTGTTTAAAATTACTTACTACATAGGCAAACAACCAGTTGAAAGTACGCTTATGTTGCTATTAGAGGGTCAATGCCTAGGAAAATCAATCAATTTCATTTTAAAAAACAGCACAAAGAAAAAACAAAAGAAGCAACGCCACCTCAGAGATATATTCTTTAACAAACAGTTGTTAGCGACTAAAAAGAAACGAGGTGTTGTCGGGTCAATTAAGACACACCGCTGTAAAAGGGTTGCCGCGAAGCTTATTTTGCCCAAAAAAGACAATTGAACCAAACCTTTATAACACATTATACATGTATTAAAAAGTTATGTAAATTTTTATGAAATTTGCAATTTATATTTTCTGTACGTTTGTAGAAGATGAAGGATGGAAACTGGAAAGGAAGCAAGTTGGTTAACGGTTGGTGAGAGATTGTACGTGTCGAAATTTAAGTGGACAACAATCATCGTGTACCAGTAATAATAATTACTCTGTAAAAATAATTGTATATATGCTTTTGACCCATCAGCCAATATTATTTTCGTACCACAATACTCTAGATCTCCTTGTCTCCTATATGGTACTACACCTCACTTCTCACATACAATTTAATCCAAGATACCAAAAAAAAAATATGGTTCATCCTTTACTTTTAAGAGACTTATAAACAAGCCGAATAAATATGTTTTTTTTTTCGAACCGCAAAATTTCATAAACAGCCGAATAAATATGTAATGAATCATTTGTTCCTTTAACTTTAACCGAACATAAACATAAAGACATAATCAAACATAATTATTTTTGTTTGTGTTCGTTCATTAAAAACACGAATATTTGATATTTCAAACAAATGCTTATTATTTAGTAACTGAATTTAACATATAGAATATAATCATTAATGCTTTTATAATATTATACATTTTCTTTTACGTATCCTTATATTAATAGCTATTTTAGTAAGTTACTTTAGCTATAATATTTCAACTATATCATGAAAATTTATATTCATATTAAATATTTGACACTTAAATTGACACAACCACACGGGTTTGTGATCTAGTAGTGACAAACGTTTTTTGGTATTATTATGAAATTTATTGTTTTTTGATTTTATGTATTTTATTATGAAATGAATTTGTTTTGTATATTATTTTGGTTATTATGTATTGAGGGTAAATTAGTAATTTTAGGAATATTTTTTTTAAACAATTAAAATCATGACACACACTAATGAATGTGTTAAACATGGGTCGTAAAAGTGTCATAAACGCGTGTAATAAATGAGTGTCATAAAAATATGAAACATAAATGTATGTCATTTTTATTTTATGACATGAGCTTCCTTGACACACTTTTATGTGTCATATATATCCTTTAATGACACACATTACATATCATTAAAAGTTTTTTTTCTAGTAGTGACATGCAAGTGTCAACATATAAGGTGTAATTTATAAGAAGTATGATAAATCGTCGTTAAAAAATCTTAAGCCCACAGTCCGTTTTTATGATTATATTTCTAGTCATACATAAAGTCTTTGAAATGTATATGTTTTAGTTAATTAGAATCGGCCAATATCGATCTAATACTTTAACCTAATATTACAATCTAACGTTTCTTTAATATAATTATAACTATGTTAATAACTTGTTTTTTAACGATAACTTAGATTACTTTTTTTAACTGCGACAACTTAGATTATTGACGGGTTATATATAGGTTTACTTGATCATCTTCATTTTCTCACAAAGAGAAAACCCACTTTGGGTGAGAAAAGCATATGACCCAATTTGAAACCTTCATTCTTTGTTTCATGTGAGACTTGAACACCTACGTGACTTTTTCATTTTATAAAGTTTTAGACACCTTACCTCAATCGCAAATAAATAAATAATTGTTAATATTAATAAGATATATATATGTAACGTTGCAATTAAACACAAATGAAACAAACAACCTTATTTAGCTAAAGTTTTTCATTTCATTTTGTCAGTAAAACATACACTAATTAACAGGTCATATATGTTAATTAATTAAGTACGTGGTAACAACTACCATAAAATCATAAAAACTAGCTTGTAATTTTTCAACATGGTGTAAGTCGTTACAAATCCGGCTAGCTGATATTAATTATTTGCCCTTACTTACTTACGTACGTTCAAACATCGATCATCATATCTTCATCCTTATCGATCTCCTGTTACTGCCATGGCGTAGCGCCACCGCACTGTTGTCCATTGGGCTCCCCCGTTTGCCCACAAACATTCATCAAATCCTTAAACTCATAAATACTATTAGACGAAACGTTCCAAAAGACACGATCGTTCGTACAAGTATGAGTATGAGTATGATCACAACCATATGCATTATTATAACTGTTAGGGACGTTTCCCATCATTAAAAACTCGTCTGTCGTTGCCGAAATCATTTGAACATCACGTGGATCCATCATGTATGACATTGTTGAAGAAGCCATTGTTGAATCTGCAGATCCACGAAGGGATCTGTTGAGTGAAGTGAAGTTAGCAGGAATTGTTCCGGTGCCGGTTGCAGCTATAACAGAAGGCTCCGCTTGTTGAAGAAGCCACTCGATTGTTTCACCGTCGGATTTGTGTCCGAGCTCACGGGTGAGTTGGAAGATTCTGGCTGCACATAATGCTGGCATGCGGATCCGACGGCCTCGTCCGTCCACTTTTGTGTGTCTGTCTTTTGTGGCTGCTGCTTTCTTTTGTGGTGGCTTATTTGGTTTTTGAAGTGGTTGTAAGTGGTTCAAGTAATGTTGGTTATCAACAATATCTTGTTCCATTGTGGTTTGTGTACGTGGAAATGGTGTTGAAGCTTCTTTTTGATGTTCTTATGGCAGGAGAGAAAAGAGATATATGGAGTGTTAAGAAGCTTTATGCAACAAAAATTATAAGAACGAGGTTTTTTATTTTTATTGGTGGAAATAATGTTTTTTATAATTTTTTAAACGGTTGTTGGCGTAACGAAAAGACTCTTGTACTTAAAAGTTAAGTGCTATGACCGAGTTTAAAGCCTCTGACTTGCCCCTGTAATGGGCGCTTATAAGCGGCTTAGATGCTCACCACACTCTTCTTTCGGGCTAAGTTGGTTGGAGATGAAGACTTGTTAACCAACCATTTCAGGGAGAAAATCATTACATGAATCTTTGAAGTAGTTTGAACTTTCTATGTAAATTAACATATAAGTAGAGGTTGAGATTTGGATCTGGGTCCCTAAGTATTCTCAGTCTCACACCAATTACTCTCCTAAAGAAATCCTTAGAACTTAATCCGGCTCACCAGGTCATCCAAAGTTAATGAGTGAGTTTCGAGCTACTCACTACAAAAGAAGTAGCAATAGTGGTGAAATTTGTTGCCGTAATACGCCCGAAAATCGCCGCTAATATATTTAGCTGCGACAGGTCGCCACTAATACTTTGTCGCTATTGCGCGCATGGTCTAGGCTCCCGAACCCTTAAACTGGTTTTAAAGTCAGTTCGGTTGAATCTAAACGTAATTGACCATCGTTGATCCAACCCAAAAGCGTTTGGCAACCCTATTTGCCCATAAATTATCTACCTCAATTCAGTAGTCAAAATACTTTATAAGATTTTGGGCCTAGCCCAACTTAACTTTAACTAGAAATAGGTTATGTCGTTATGACATTATGTTCTGATAAAGTTGAACATATATGACTTTTTCTCCTTGTTGAATTTGAAAACGTCTCCATCCCACTATAAGCCTATTAACCTTTTTTTTTTTCTTGAACGGTGGTATTTTTATCAATAATTAGCGTCTTATAAGAAGCACATTATTAATTAATAATTAGCAAACTTGATAAATAGTTTAGCTTTATGTTTTGGTTTTTGACCACAAGTATTTGTTTGTATTTCAGTTTGGTCCTTTTAGTAGTTGCATATTTATTGTGTGTTAGATTTTGTTCGTGTCAATTTTTCATTATCTGTGTTTGTGTTTTTTTGGCATTGTTTTATTAGTTTCCTACTGTCCGTTGTTTTTTATATAACAATGTGTCTCTTGATTGGAAAGAAATTGAAAGAGAGAGAGAGAGAGAGAGAGAGAGAGAGTGGGAGGTTTACCAATGGTGGTTTTCACTTGAAAATACTTTCAACGATGTCTAATTTTGGATCTACGTTAATCGACCAGGCGTTCCTTTTTTCACGACCGTGAAACTGATAATTTCCTAGCTGAGATCAGAGGATGCATTGCGAAAGCTGAGGAAAGCTCTACGATTCTACTTTTTGGAGATATAAGGGTTTGTTGTGTGATATAACTTTAGGTTACATTTGGTCTAGATAAAGACAGAAGTAGAAATAGAGAGGGAGGTAGGAAATAAGGAGTGGGTTGGAGGGGAAGACTACAACGAAATCATCACGGTCACCGCTGAAGGAAAGACCTAGAGAGCTTGACTGACTGGATTACTTTTCGACAAAGCTTTGTTTGTTTTTTATGGTGAGATAATCAACCTTTTATAAACGTTTAAACATTTTTACTAAAACATGTATAGCCATAAATGTAAATGCTACAACATGCATACATGTATTTGAACTTTTATAGAAATGAAAATCAAATGTATGTTTGGCACCATACAAGTAACACGAAACAATACATAAATGACTCACGCAAAACCTAGTTTATATAATTATGAAGCGTATGGTAAAATCCACTTTACCTAAGTAATTAATATGTTTTGAATAATAAATTTTTGTCAAAAAATAGTATACACAAAACTTGTAACCTCTTGAATCAATCTAAACTACCTTCAATGATGGTTTAGATCTCATAGAAATTGTTTTCAAATTTTAAGTATATATACCATTAATTACGCATTTAATCGATCTATACCTTGGCCATGCTTTAAAAATAAAATATATAACGGACCTTTTGTTGACGTGTCTTAATATGAGCATAAGTTCATTCTCTACATGCAACTACCCCATCTTATAATTATTAACAAAAAAATATGTATATAAACTAATTATTATTTGATTATATATATCTAATGCTATCTCATTAATATTATTATAACTATGATTACAAAACTATATATACTTTTATAATAAAAGATAGAATAAAATAAAGTAAGAAATCTTGCCTCCCACAACATCCAACCAGAAAAGGAAAGGTGTCAAAGGTACAAACATCCATGCTAATTTAAAACTTAGCTCTAAATAAGAGCACAAGTCCTACACTACTTGCCTTTAAAGTTCATATTACAAGATAAGATAATGTATTATAAAATCCAATCATGCCACGTCAAATCATTAATACCTAAGTTACCCCTCAATGTCTGTCTGACCTAAAATTGTCAAAGAACGTACAAAAATAATTGTTCGATCGATCGTATCAATGGGCTATTAGTTATGATGCTAAATTTAGAAACTTTACACCAAAATAATATATGCACATATATATATCACGCTTTTGTACAAGTAAAAAAAAAACAAACGAGACATAAATTTTAATTAAATTCTTTCAAGTATAGAATATATATGCTTGTTTTCTACTTATACGCCCCACTGAGTATTAGGATTAATCAAGATCATTTAGGTCGAAGGAGACTTAATTACACTCACCAAGACCATAAACGTAACAAATTTATTTATACGCGTTATAGAAATATCATTTCTGGAATTTCTCTTCGTTTAATTAACTAAAATTAAGTTAAGATATATACGTGAAAAAGCTATAAAAATGTATTTGCAACAACAAATCAAAAGGCTTTTTTCTTTGACCGGCAACGAAGAAGATTAGTAAAAAAAGTAGCAAGAACGTAGAAAAGTACAAGAACTAATTAAACGTGAAATAAACAAACATTAAAATCACACTAAGCATTAATATCCAAAGTAACGAAGACTTGATTATCACATTATATTAGAGTTTGCCACAATCACATAAAATAAAAAGCGCAACTTAATTATCACATTTTTAAATAAAACACCTATCATTCATCCATTACTAGATTCGTCACTACATTACCCGAGTAATAACGTTATTGTTAGATTTAAATTCATTATATTCTTTATCGCCATTATCATTTCGAATCGATGAAATCATTCAAATATTATATAGAGTCAACAAACCAAAAGTGAAACTTAATTATTTTAATAATATAAATTATTTAAATAAATTATGAATTCCAAGATATTATCTATTATTAATAGTAATAATCCTACAACTTTAGTCAAACTAATGATATTTTAGGTGGGCGATGTTACAACTTAATTTCATACAATTTCAATAGTCAAATAAAAAACATTTGAATGCAATTATTAAATAGAACTGTTCAAAAAAAATTTAATAGATATATCGAACAACCATATACATGAATCATGATAACCGACCATAACATAACTAAATTCCACCAAGGGCAAAATTGACATTACAATTAAACAGATGTGGCTAGACTTATGATAACCCATAACCTAAACAACTTTCTACAAATAGAATATAATAAAATATTATAAAAAAACAATGATTAGAGAAGGCAAGATAAGAGATTAGGGTTAATCTTTATTCTTAAAAAGTTGTTTAAATGCCAACTACCATTGTTTCAGAGTAATTTATTTCTGTCATATAAGTTTGTTGTGTTCATTACTCCTCTGCAAATAATAACCAAGTGTCCATTAATGATTCAAAAAAATATAATTCATAAGTTGTATTATTAATTTTTTTTAACTTTGAATCAATCTAGAAAACAAGTTTATTAATTTTCATGGTATTTTTTTTACTTTATCAAATGCAAATAAAGACACAATTTTTACATGAAAAGAACTGATATTTGAAGAAAAATGAATCTTTAAATAGTAGGTTTTATTAATTAATTCCATTTAATTACTCTAAAATAGGTAAACATGAAGTTATTACAAAATTATCAAGATGAAGAAGATGACCCATGATCTTGATGATGAGTACTATCATCACTGCGTACTAAAGCTGCATCAACGGCGGTGTTAACGGTGGCGATGGTGGTTGCTCCGGTGATGGTGTTTTTTTCTTTTTTGGCTAAAGTATTTTTATTATTATGCATCCAAACTTTAAAAACCCCTCTTTTAATTCCAATCTCGTTACAAAAATCCGAAAGCAACTTATCATCACATCTTTGCATCTTCCATCCCACTTTCTCTGCAAAAGATAACATCTTTTCTTTCTGATCTTTGCTAAATTTTGTTCGGAAACGTTTCCTGCCGGTGATCTTGATCGCCACCGGAGTGCCAGGTGTCGCCACCGTGTGGGTTTGATCCGGTGTTGAGCTTAGAGTTAATAGTAGGTTGGTTGGTTGTGGTGGTGGGGATAGAGATGGTGGTGATGGGGTGGTGGAGGGTTGTTGGTGGTGGAAGTTAATGAAGTGTGTTCTTATGGTGGTGGTGGGTTCACAGCGGTGAAAGTTCCGGTGGCAGCCACAAGCGGCACATGTGAATGATGAGGGTTCGGTTGCGGTGTAAGCCGGAGATGGCATGTACTCACCGCAACCGTCCACCGCATGGCCGCCGATGCTGGCGGCATGGTTTTTTAGGCATTCTTTATATGTCGCCGCCGTGTGCGGTGGCGGCGGCGGTGGTGGATGGTGGTGGGTTTTGTTGTTTGGGAAGGTTATTAGGTTGATTGGTGGGGAATGAGGTGGGGTTTCATTTTCATGGTGTGGGATTTTGGTGGTGGGGTGTTTTAGGTCCATAAGTTGATGCAACAAGTTAACACAATTTAAGAGTTGAATATGTGTCTTGTGTTTAATTTAAGCTTAAATGGTGATTATAAAAGATGATTATTAGGGTTTAAGGAAATGGGATTTTGATAATTTGTGAGTAATGGAATGGAGACAAGAAGATAATTGCATGCTCAAAATGAAAAGCAATTTGGATTATGAGGCCGGGGTGTGGGGAATTTATACATACATCACCTAATACGTACACCATGTGGACATGCCTAGCTTCCACTCAAATGATTTATGGTACTTGTTGTAACTTTTTATCTTTAGAGGAACAGAATTATATATGAAGGTACGTAATACGTTTAATATATTTGTGTGGTCTACAAATATTTGATGTAATTGCATTAAGATATTTTCAAATCTTTGTTTGAACAAGATTATATGATTAGTCTAACACTGAATTGTGTTTCATTTGTATTAATTTAAAGTTTGACTTGAGATCAATAGAAAACCACGATACTAACCAAGCCGCTTGATAAAGTCACGCAATTTGGTTATTGGGTCCTATGTTTGTGGTTTCGGTATACGCGTTACAATTGTGTCATTACGGTTGCACATGTATCATACGTTACGATGACATCGTCACTTCATTACACGTGTAAAATTAAAATAATACTCTCTTGCACGTTGTACATGACATTAACGTATTTTATCTTTACATGTTACGATGTATAAAGGGGTTAAGGTAATTTAAAAACAAGGTTAATTGTGTCTTATATTAAAAGATTTAGGTTGTCATCGTTGGCGCATTAGTTTGATCTCTAGCTCTTATATTATCTATAACAACTAAGCTTAATTACACTATGAAATTGTCCACTTTGTCAACTAGCACGCTCTTAGGAGCCTAACCCTCACGGGTTTTAAAACACATCATAATGGTGAGGGTATCAAGCTCCGTATAAGGAAGCCTTCATTCTCCTCTCAGGCTCTCACAACCAATATGAAATGCTACATTAAGCATAAGTTTCAGCATGGTAAGGATCCATAACATAGCATGAAAGGTATGACTATGGTAGCATCAGCATAGAAACACTAGTTCCAACGTATGAAGTTTTCATTGGAGTAGGGCTAAAGGGCCAACAATGCCTGAACAAAGTCCCTTGCACATAACAATTGACATTGACGCATGCACAAAGGCACATTACCATAAGTGTAAAAGCATTCGGTTTTTAGTTTTTTAAAAAAAATTTAGGTAATTGAATCGGTTTTTAGTTTTTTTATTATAAAGACAATCTGTCTCACTTACATGTCATTTGCCCAAAATAATCTTTTATCTATTGTAAAACAACTCATCTTAGGTGAAAAAACCATCCGATTCTATCTGAAAATTTTATTTTTTTGCTGTAAATAAAACTTAAACATAAAACAGTATATTTTAAATTAGTGTTTGGTGCCTGGTTTAGCTCAATCTCTTAGAATGATCATTGACTATTTTTTTTAGTTATACGTTGGTTAGAATACAACGAACCCAGTTTCAATTTTAGCATTAACTATTACGAAATATACGTGGAGCCTTTAGATCCATTGCTTCCCGTTGAAATTTGAAATACTCAATTTCAATTCACAAATATATAGTGTATCCATTAATAAATATATTTCAAACTTTTTAAGTGGTATATTTTAAAATTATTGTGCCGCAACATAATATACGAGACATAATAATATATTGCATATATGTCTTTTTTTATAAATAATATCACCCTATAACACATTGATAATTAATGTGTGTAATGAAGTTTACAAACGTACTCTAAACCATGTGAAAGGCAACGTATCGTATGGCTCCAACGCAAAACGCAGACAATATCCTTCCACCTTTTGTATAAGACGAGGAAAAGTTAAGTAAGTAGGTATAAATGATTTGGCGGCTGGTTTAATATAGAAGTTTTGTTAAATGATACATTATATAATTATATATGTTTCTTAATACGTGGGGTTATTAGGTGTAAGTAAAATAATGTTATTATTGGTAGTTAAAAACGGATTAATGAAGCAAACTATTTATAAGAAACATAAACAATACATCTTAATATTTCATTTAGTTGAGGTTTCCTTGTCCTTCGATCTCCTGCGTATCTATCTAATAATCTATCTAATAATTCTAAGTTTAGGGGGCAATTTTTTTGGGGAGAAAATATATTTTTGTTTTATAAATGGAAGCTTTGGTGGGAAATTGAGTGAAACCATTTACCATGCATGAGTTGTTGGAGTTGATGGAGCCAATTAAAATTCTTAAATATTAAATATTTAAAAATACTTAAACATAATGATTATAATTTCTTTG
>JAOYNQ010000013.1:3979997-3992618 GCA_026259685.1 Tagetes patula
TAACATATTTTAATTTTTTTTAATATAATTACATATATTAAATATTTCAACCCCCACATTCTATCCTCAATTCATTTTTTGACACAAACAAAATCTAACACTTGCTCGATTTGGAGGTTTACTCATCCAATTCAAGCAAAATATGCTTGAGTGACCTAAATGATGAAAACTTATTTGTAACTCATTCTCTAACCCGAACTCACGTCGACTCTACTCAAGAAGCCTTCCGACTCTACGTATCATTTTTTACATTGCGTATTTAAGTTCCGATTGTAGTAATCGTTTGTGTGGTCGGTCTGTTTTCTTTTTCAATGGATTGAAAACTACGTTTCAAGGCAATCTTTTTGGATTTTGAATATTTGCTATGATTCATGGTACGTTTGTTGTTTACATTAATCTGTAAGATTTTGAATAAATTAATTTCTTCAAAAATGCTGCTACTTACAGTCCGTCAGCTCATGGTATCTTTTTTACAGAGAATGATTTTTGTCACTAAAATCAAAACGTTGGATCAAATTTGTTATCATGTTCTTTTTAGCGAGAAAAAGTGTGGTACCGTATTTTAATAATGAAATTTTCATTATTCACAAACTTAATGGGCCTTATAATACATATTGCTTAATGGGCTGAGAAACCCACCGCAAGCCCAACAAAATGTTCAATCGGTTTTTAAACCGACCCGCCATCTCAACCTGAACCTGGTTTAACAGAACCCAGTTCATGTTCTGGAAAACCCGCCCGGTTTGAACTTTTTATTTTTTCCCAACCCGGTTCCTGACTTGGTTGAGCCTGCGTTCGACCCAACCTGAAACGGGGAAAAGAATTCCCAGCCAATGCCATTGAGCAAGGGCCTTGCGAGTAACCTTTTTAATTTTTACTTCATGATTGATTTTGCAACTTTTTTACCCCCTAATGCTACTAAAAATACCCATTTAATATTTACATGTAATGGTTTTATCCACAACACACGAAAACGCCACCAAAAAACTTAAACTGCTCTCAATTCTCAAAACATTATGGCTTTCGAATCATCCATTCCAACCGGTGCATTGTCGCAACTTGCACATAATAAATACAAGGTTTGTTTTGTTTGCATGTATTTTGTGAGCTAAATCTCCAAACTGACCAAAGCCCAAAGGTTCCAACTTTGATAGTACTGTTTCTTAACATGACAGGTACCATGATTTATATCTGAACCTTGTCATAACTTGTTTAGTTGAAAAATACAGCAAAAAGATTTTCTAAAATACGCGATATTAGATTAGGAACAAGTAGAAAACAATATCACTAGTTCTATAAGAATGTAAAAGTAACAAACTTTTGTTCTTGTTCTTGATCTTGATCTGCTCAACTGTCAATTTGATTTATGACAGACGACAATATCTTGGATGAACCCTTTTCTGATCATGCCAAAATTCACCAAACGCCTCGGGGAAATTTTTAAAATCTGATTATGCACATGAATCTATATTAATACCTCCTATAACAGAATTTTAAAAAATCATCATAACCTGTTTTTTCCCTTCAACTTGTTTCTGCACATATTAAGATCTGTTGTGAATTGGGTCTGACCCTCTTCGAACCGTTCTTTTACTCGACTGTAAAGATTCAAAATTCTTAGTCAAACCCGCACGCGATGGGTTGACTTGTTGGTCCACCTTGGAAACTGCTTTGAGCACTCGATGATGGTTCACAGGCAGTTCAATGCCTATGTTTCTGAACCCATAAACCATATATGGTTCAGCTGCTAATATCCCAATACAGGTAAGAAGTACAAACAGTTTATGAGTACTAGAAATCATTGTTTTGTTTTTAACAGATGATGTGTGTTTTGTTTGGAGTAAGACAGTTGAATGATAAATACTTCTTGTGTTGTGATACACTGCTTAGTTATAGGCCTGTGATTTATAGAATAAAGAAAGATAGGACCCACATGTCCTACATGTTTTATATTATCCCAATCATAAGCCTTCTATTCAAGAAGATTAAGGCTGTTATACAACTTACTTTTGTTAAACTGATCAAAGACTCATGGTTCTATGTTGATGTGGGAAAATTTTTAAAATATAGTTAACATGTATGAAGGGTATTTTAGTAATTTACTGTTCCTTAGTTAGTAAGAAAAGAGCATTGAACAGATTTGAGTAATAATTAGGAGATGGTAGAGTATGTTTAATTACAAAAAAAAGGAAGCCTAGCAAAAAAAACCAAGCATTCACTTTATACCACTTTGAAATTCTCACTTTAACATTCCAAGCTCTATTCCCTATGCAGCAAAAGAACAGTCTTGGTATACAGTTTATAGTGCCATATATGTTTCCTTTAACACTTTTCTTTCTACACAATCTGTTTTTTTTTAATTAACATCATAATCATGATTGATAATGCATTGTTTATATATGATAATGACATGATTAATGCCATACAATCAAAGCTAATTGATTTTCCATCATGTTACCATGATGATATGTTTGTCTAATGCATTTGATCATGTGTGTTTTTGTTGTTTAGGTGTTTACTGTCTTGATGTGGGCAGCAAACTAGAATGAAAGTAGGAAGTGGGACCTTGTGCTTTGCGTATGGTACGGGTACGTACATCTTAGGCTTCTAAATGTGATGTACCAGTTAGATACTTACTAAAGTAGAATCTAAAGGGTGATTGGCATGATTCTACCTTTAACAAAATTTGCCAACATCCAAAATAAAGTGATGGTTTTGTTTAAAAAAACATATGGATGTTGGCTTTGCAGCTTGTAGAATCTGAGATCTGGTCTTAAAGAAGTTGCTTTTGTCAACTTTAATGCAAATCTTGGGTCCATTCAGAGTTTGTGGCATCAAAATCCTCAACTTCTCTGCCACATTCATCTCATAAATGACTTCATCCATAAATGAAAATATCCATCGAGCCATGCTGCCCATAGTCGAGCTTGCTAAACCTGTGGACAAAACAGACAATATTGATAGTATGATCAGATGCCGGTAACAGCAATCGTCTGACATGTAAAGGAGATAGTATATAAGTTTAGTTTATGCAAAATTTAGTGTGATAGGAACCAACCCTCCAACAAATATTGGTAAAAAAGATTTTAAGGCAAGCAATTGGGATGTGACTATAACATAACATAAACATATGCCAAAGTAGATGCTTTGTTGGCTACTTTAGATATTATTCCGAAAACAATCATATGCTTCCTCGTTTTATAAATAAATTACCAAGGATAATGTTATTTTAGAATAACTTTATCTTTATTCTAATATACATTGTGGTTTTTTTCTTTTGCCAACACTAGCTAGGATTTGAGATTAGTAGAAGCTTGTTGTAGTTTTAACAATTCTTTGGTTTGATTCGTCTAAGATGTCACAATGAAGAGCCAAAAAGAAAGAACAAGACGAATAAAGAAACCAAAGTTGGAAGTTCCTCTATGGTAGATGCTAGATATGATACACTTTTGAAGGAAGGAAAGATCTAAATCTTTCTTTATAAAACGATACCGATCTATGTAGCTTTCATTCCTACCATAAACAGCTTCAAGCAAACGAATAATTCCATGTAATAGTTGATGTTACATCTACCCAACAATGAATGAATATATTCTGACCATTACAATACTAGAAATGTCCACCTGAACATGCTCTTACTTTTGAACCAAATAGGTAACCCACTAAAACTATGATCCTTAGCTATAATCACCTATACCTTGTGCAGTGGAAGTTTTATTATCAGAATCAAAAGCTGATAAATGACAAAAAAAATCAACAGCAAGATAGTTTGTGTAACGGGTCGAAACGGGTAGTATGTATGTAGTACAGAGGGTTGATCCATATCACATTGTTGTCTAACTATAAAGAAACAGTAACAAATATATAGGATAACATTGTTGTAGAAACAATTGTTTTGTTAAAGTTGTTGAAGAAGGCTTAACTGTCAAATGGCTTCATTTACACATTAACATAACATCAAAATTATTCACAACAGATCTGATGCCATCAACAAACAATGCAACAAAGAAAATAAAACAAAATTATGAAAAAAGAATTAAGTTTTCCTCCGTCATAATAACATTTAAACATTTTCATCTTGTGGAGCCGCTGTTGGAGTCACAGTGGGTGCTGGTGCGGGTGACTGGGCTGCTGCTGGCCCTAAAGAAGCCACTGTCAAATGTAGCCCTCTCCTTTGTCCTGCTTGCAATACAAATGCAATTTGTGCTGCTGCCAATGCCTCTGCTTCCTGCACACACGATTTCACCAATAAAGATTATATATATAATAAAAAAGATTGGGTTTTTTATCAAATCTTTTACAAAGCGTAATTGAAAAACATTATCAACATCAATTTTGGCCTTGAAACCTGACAATATTTGTAGGATAAATGAATATGAGTAAACATAGGCGAACCTGTCTCTGTCTTCGACGCTGCAATATGCTGATGGCCCAAACCATGATGTAACAGGGCAGGAGAAACCCAGCGATCCGAAGCAAGAAAAGCTGTCAAATAAAAAAAACTAATTATTAATTAAATAAATATATATAGCCCATGGAGTTGTTAGCGTTTCTATAACAATCAAATGGAGATCATAAAGATATTCCTAAGGTCACAACTTTTTCTAATAAAATCCACGATTATCCTATCTGCTCACTGGTAAGAGAAACTAAATTCCAATATTTGTTGACTGGTAGTCAAAACCTTTCTTTAAAATGTGTGCATAGTTGCATAATCCTATGTGTTATATTATTAATCCAAACATAATCTTTAAGTGCCACTTACAGTTAAGAATGTAGACGCATCCTCATCTCCATCTCCTCCATCAGAATCAGGTACAGACGATGCATGTCGTAACAACAGAAGAGCCATCAGCTGCCAAAGATTAAAACCAGTTAAAAAAGAATTCATACAAGCGAACACATAATCAAGATAGAAAAAGATTAAAGAAATCAAGATAGCTACAGTTATATGTAATATGTGACTTTGAGGGCTTACAATTAAAACAGCTGAACGACAAAATGCAGCTCCGCTGGCATTTGTAGCATTGTAATCGTCATACTCAGCTTCCAGATATTGGCGGTCAGCTTCTGAGATTTGCCATGCTCCCCTGAAAAAAATCATGCATACACATCCACCCAATGTAAGTTACAACTAATATATGAGAACAAAAATCACTATTTGTAACCAAATATTCATTCGTCTGAACACAGGTTGGGTAACAGGTCAAAAAAGATTCGGGTTAGAAACATGTAATATTTCCAAAAACAATAGTATTACAATACTAATTAAAAAAACGCATACCCAATGTCTATAGTGGTTTCTTCCAAGCACGGTAGGGGAGGAGCTACATAGCCAGGTTGGTAAGGCTGCACAAATCAACAAAACACCATAAACTTGAGCACTTGTTTGAGTATTTTTTGCATAGCTAAGGGGCACAATTACGTCTCTTGACTATAGAAAATAACACATCCCACGGTCTCCAAGTGGTAAAAAATCTTTGCTTGATAAAATATATGTTAATTTCATCAATCAAAAGCATATGAAGAACACAAGACGATTTCATATTATGATCAAGATATCATACCTGATGGCATATCTCACAAGTTATGTCACCCTTTTCATTGCACCAGTGTTGAACACACTTCCTGTGAGCGTACTGCATAAACAACAAACTTATTATCAACCGCAAACAACAAACTATACAAAACTCATGGGATGAGATGATGAATTACCTTAAGACTGCCATTGCAAGAGCAGGGTGTCTCTAAAGCATCAATGGAATCTTCCTCCTGGCAAATTCGACACTCTGCCATTGATAATAAGGGCGCTTCCTCATCATATGAAGCCTTGTTTTCGTTGTCGACTACAACTTCATCAGAAGATGAGGGGCCCGCCATCTCTTCGCTCCTTTTAATGGGTCGATTCACATCCAGAACCAAGTGATCACCCATCTATTTACAATGGAAGCCTGTATTATTCACACCCCCATTATTATTATTATTATTATTCAATACCAAATCTAGCACAAAAAAATACCTTGTTTTTTCTTCAGTTTCCATTATAATCATCATAAAAACACAAAAAAAAATTGGTCTAAATTCTAAGCTAAGATCACATAATCAAAGATCAAATTTTGAAAACAAAAGTAAGATCCAAATCTCAGAAATTGAGAGAAAAAGATCAAATTTTGATATCATATTGCAAGTCAATGAACATAATGAAACCCTAATAAGGGCGATTATATAACAAAATTAAAAAAAATTAAATCTTGATAAGATGAATGGATACCGACCCATATATCTCCAGAGCAAAAAAGAACAAAGACCAAGACGTCAAATTTCAACATAATTGATCAAGAAGATACCTGAAAATGAAGGAGGAAAAAATGAGCGAGGGTTGAAAATAGGAAGCGCGTGATGTTTGTAACGGAGCTGTGTTGTTGTATGTTACTAAATTTAGACGATCGATGACACCACCACCGAGTTGTTTTGTTTGTGGAGTTGAAACTAGATTGATTGATGAAAGATTTAGGGGCGTTGATGCTAAATACAAATTGACTGACGATGAAAATTATAAATTTTGCGTGGAACAACGAAACTTCGTTTGGGCGACTTTAACAAACAACTCAACTTGTTTCTTTCTTCATGACTCATTCATCTAGAATTTTTTTGCACAAGAAATTTGACTTTTTCTATTTTCTAAAACAATCTATTTACTTTTAAATTTGACCGGATATCTAATCATGTTACGTGATTTGACAGTTGTTTCTTAATTGTCATGTTATGACTTCAACATATGTCGTGTGTTGTAGTGACAGAAACAGCAGAGTCTTACGTTTGCAGCCTAGTCATACGAGTTGATAAAAAAAACATTTAAAGTTAGGATGAACATGATAAGTTGATAACTAGGTTAAAGTCGGGAATGAAAATTCGTGTAATATTTTAAGTTGAGGGACTAAAGTTATAAATATTTAAAAATGAAATTAAGGGGACTAAAGTTGATAAAAATTAAAATCTATGGACTAAATATGACAAAAAGTAAAAGTCACATAAAGACAAAAGGGGGTCACCATGACACTGTTATTTAGTACTTCAATTTTTCTTCCTTTAGAATAGTTAGTTTTATATTGTTTGTAAAAATAAATTGGATTTTATGATGCGGTTATAGATGATTGTCGATGTGGGTGATGATAAGATTAATATTAACTTGGCTACTATCGTGTTCTACATTAGTTAGTGAGTTTTATGTTAAAATTGGGTTACTACTTACTGAAGGATTTCATAATCTTTGTTAATTTGCTATGAAAAGGTTCTGCCCTATAAATAATGTTAACCAACAACAATTGAGGCATAAATATAGGAACTAAATAAACGATAAATATGTGTAAATATCTTCCTCCAATAGTCCCCCTCAGCTGGAACGGCGATACTCCAAGACGTTCAAGCTGGAGCGAAAGTTGTCAAATAGTTGTCTTGGTAGTCCCTTGGTGAAGATATCTGCATACTGAAGAGAGGAAGGGACATGAAGAACTTGAATGTGACCTATTTGAACCTTTTCACGAACAAAATGGATATCCATCTCCACATGCTTTGTGCGTTGATGTTGAACCGGATTACTTGACAGGTAGATAGCTGAAACGTTGTCACAGTAAACTACCGTGGCCTTTGTGATTGGCACATGAAGTTCAAGTAATAAGTTTCTAACCCAGGTAGCCTCAGCCACCGCATTCGCAACCCCCCGGTACTCGGCTTCGGCACTAGATCGTGAAATGGTGGGTTGACGTTTGGACGACCATGAGATAAGGTTGTCCCCCAAAAAAATGCAATATCCTGAAGTGGACCGTCGTGTGTCCGGGCACCCACCCCAATCCGCATCCGAATAAGCGACTAAGGATTGGTTTCGGTTTGCTGAAAGACGAAGACCAAAATTGATGGTGCCATGAACATACCTTAACACTCGTTTTAAGAAGTTCAAATGTGGTTCCCTTGGCGCATGCATGAAGAGGCAGATCTGTTGGACAGCATATGAGAGGTCCGGTCGAGTGATAGTCAAATACTGAAGGGCGCCGGTAAGACTACGGTATAACGATCCATCATGTAACAGATCTCCATCGGTTGCGCTGAGTTTCTGCGCAGTATCTACGGGCGTGTGACATGGTTTGCAATTTGTCATGTTGGCCCGGTGAAGAATGTCTCTGGCATACTGAGATTGGGTTAGAAATAATGATTGGTTGTCTCTAGTAACAGTGATTCCAAGAAAATGATGAAGTAAGCCGAGATCAGTCATGGCAAATTCAGTGGAGAGACGAGCAATAATGCTGTGTAAAAAATCCGGTTGATTAGCAGTGAGTACGATGTTATCAACATATAGAAGGAGGTAGGCAAGTTGATTTCCGTTGTTGTAGATGAACAAAGAAGAGTCACTTCTGCTGCTCCGAAAACCCAAGGATGTGATGAAAGACGAGAACCTGGTAAACCATGCCCGTGGTGCTTGCTTTAGCCCATATAGCGACTTTTGTAGTAGACACACGTGATTTGGGAACTCAGAGTCAATAAAGCCTGGGGGTTGATTCATGTAGACCGTTTCGTCAAGATTGCCATGCAAAAAGGCGTTCTTGACATCTAATTGGTGAACAGGCCAGGATTTGGAAACTGCTAGGGATAGAACCGTACGTATCGTAGCGGGTTTTACAACCGGACTAAAGGTTTCCATACAATCAATACCGGGGGTCTGTGATTTACCATTGCACACCAGTCTTGCTTTGTAACGATCTAAGGAACCATCAGCTTTGAATTTGTGTCGATACAACCACATTGATCTTATGACCGGGCTGTTTGTCGGTCTCGGTACCAGCGTCCAAGTGTTATTAGCCTGCAATGCACTAAATTCATTGTTCATGGCACGTAGCCAATTAGGGTCCGATAATGCTTTATTATAATTAGTGGGAACGGGAGAAATGGTGGATGTGGCGGCCAAGTTGTAACGAGGGTTAGGTTTTTGGATACCAGTTTTAGCACGTGTTTGCATTGGATGATCATTGGTAGTGGGCTGGATATTGTGTGAATTGGGCGGAGTGAGAGGTGGGCTGTTGGATTGAGTGGTGTTGGGCTGGGAGGTAGTGGGCTGTTGGGATGTTTGTGGATTTGTGGAGTGGGTTGTTGTGTTGGGCTGGGAGGTAGTGGGCTGTTGGGATGGTTGTGAGCTTGGTGGGCCGCAGTTTGTGGGCGCTGGGTGGGAGTTAGTGGAGTTAGGTGTTTGTTGTTGGGTGGTGGGTGTTTGTGGAGATGGGGAGTGGTGTTGGAATAATGGTTGTAAGTGGATGGGTGGGTTGTCATCAAGGAATTGGTGGGAGGTGTGGGATATGGTTTCATTAAATGGAAACTGGTGTTCGTCGAAGATGACGTGGCGAGAAAGATGTACCCGACCGGTGACAGGATCATAACATCGATAGCCTCGGAAATCCGACGGGTACCCAAGGAACACACATCGAGTGGATCGGGTTGATAGTTTGTGAGGTTGAGTGGCGGAGAGGTTTGGATAACATGCACAACCGAACACACGAAGGTGCTCGTATGTTGGTTGGCGATGATAGAGAGCAAATGCCGGGGTTTGAAAGTGGAGTTTCTTGGAAGGGAGGATGTTGTGAAGGTAAGCCGCCGTGTGAAGGCCTTCCACCCAAAACATAGGTGGTAGGCGAGCATGAGTTAGGAGAGCACGGATGATGTCATTTAGGCGTCGGATCATTCGCTCAGATTTTCCGTTTTGTTGGGATGTTTGAGGACAGGAAAACCGGAATGTGAGACCATTTGTATTAGCAAAATTTTTGAATTGTGTATTATCAAATTCACCCCCAAGATCGCATTGAAAAGTTTTTATCACTGAATTAAATTGCGTTCGAATGAGTGAGTGAAATTTTTTGAAATTGGTGAAAGTGTCGGATTTGTATTTTAAAGGATACACCCACACGTAATTCGTGAAATTATCAATCAAAACCATATAATACTTATAACCCGAATTACTTGGAATAGGAGATGTCCAAAGATCACAATGAATTATATCAAAAGGAAGAAAAGTACTAGAAATAGAATCAACAAAGGGCAATCGTTTGCTATTGGACAATTGACATGAATGACATATCGCATGTGCAACAGGTTTATTACAATCATTAATAAAGTAACGATTCAGATAAGTCAACACATTTGATCCTGGATGTCCAAGACGATCATGCCATGGGATGGGTGTTGATGATGACAACAGCGACAGGGAGTACTCAGCTGGTGTGAAGGGGTAGAGGTCGCCAGTGCTATTGTGTCGGGAAAGGTGGCGTCCATCCTTGAGGTCCTTCAAAGAAAAACCAAAAGGGTCAAAAGCAACGATGACATTATTATCAGTTGAAAATTTTCGAACAGATAACAGGTCTTTGATTATGTTAGGTGCATGAAGAATTTGGTTTAATTTGTAGGTTTTGTTTGGAAGTTTATAATAACCATTTCCGGACCGCTGAATCGGTAAACGATGGCCATTACCAACGAAAATAGGATTGATAGGTAAATAACAAGGGGACGTAAGTTTACCTGAGTCCGAAGTGATGTGAGAGGAGGCACCGGTGTCCATATACCATTGCGGGTCAGCGTAGTTCATCGTTAAGCTACTAAGAGCATTGCCAATGTCACAGTAGTTTAATGCGTTGTTGCCTGCAGTAGAACTCGGTGGGCCATGGGTGTTGAGGTGTTGCTGATTAAAGCCATTTGGGCCGTTGGGTACTTGTTGTGTAATGTGGGCCTGGTGGTTATGCGGTTGATATGATTGAGAAGGATATGGGCTTGGAGGTGGTGCCCATTGTGGTGTGTTAAAATTGGAAGGCCCATGAGCATATTGATAGTTGTAGGGCATCTGCTGGTGTTGATTGAACCCCCATTGACCACGACCCTACTGCTTACTGCCTCTCCCATAGCTGCGACCGCCCCTATTTGACGCGCCGCGGCCCCTCGCCGCTTTAATTGGGTCGTAGTTGTTTCCTTTATAGCCGTTGGGGTATGGTGATTTGATAGACTCAGATGGGGTTTGACTGTTGGAGTGTTTTTGTTGTTGATTTCCGGTGAGTAATACCGCGTTACGTTCTGTTCCGGCTCTACAAGCTTGTCGTTGTTGTTCGGATTCGATCATTGCCCGTGCATCATCCCAAGTTGGTGTACTTTGATTGATGAGAGCACCCACTGTATCAAATTCAATGGGTAAGCCACGTACCATTTGTATGACGAGTCTGCTTTCACTTACGGGTTGGTCTACATCAGCGAGTTGTGCGGCGAGGTCTTTCAGAGTTTGGCAGTAATCATTGAAAGATGCACACGAAGATAGGGTGGTGTTGGTGAATTTTTGTTCGAGGGTGGCTGCCCTGGCATGCTTGTTGTTGACGAAGATGTTTTGAACTTTAAGCCAGGCGTCTCTAGCAGTTCCTTCGTCTTCCAATATACGGTCCATGATTTCTTTTGAGACGGTGTTGTAGATCCACTGGAGAACTAAGGCGTCAAGTGTGGACCATGTTTGGTACTCTGGATTTGTTTCGGCGGGGGGAGATTTAGTACCGTCGATATGATGTTGAACTTTGAAGGCACGAGTTTGAAGTTTAAAAAGCTTCACCCAGGACGAGTATGATACAGTTGTTCCGTCAAGGGTTCGGACCTTTGTGTTTATGTTGGTGATAGAGTAGGCTGGATGGAGGGGTTGTTTTTCTGCATTTGATGGGTTTGTGGCAGAGGTGTCCGGTGGGACGCCAGTTGCCATGGTGAAAAGAAAAAATTAGGGTATTTGATTAGGCTCTGATTACCATGAAGGATTTCATAATCTTTGTTAATTTGCTATGAAAAGGTTCTGCCCTATAAATAATGTTAACCAACAACAATTGAGGCATAAATATAGGAACTAAATAAACGATAAATATGTGTAAATATCTTCCTCCAATACTTACTACATGCACCACACATAGGATTAATAACTAATTATTATTAACTTAACTGACGTATATTAACTTTATTAAGGCAGCCTCGCCTCTTAATCCATTAGATTATGTTAATGGGTAAAGCCCATTTGTTCCATTTTCTTTGTTGATCCCAAGAATAGTGAAAAGCCCATGAGCCCACAAAAATAATAAAAGCGGGTGGTCCATGACGAACGCGAGTATTGTTGAAAGATAGACGTAAGGCTTGCCGTGAAGATAAAACACCATATTCAATCACTTGCTTGGTTTTGCCGTTTCGAGTGGTGGTAAATTGTAAATGTACTTTTTCTTAGAAACTTGGGCCCAGCTTGAAAAAACAAAACAGACCCGCATACAAACCAAACAAAGATTATTATTATACTAGATTAGTACCCGTGTATTACAGGATTTTGATTTTATATATTTTAATTAAATTTATTTATAACATATCTTTATTAAATCGGTTTGGATATTTACAAATATTTTTCTAAAAAAATTATATATATCTAATAATTCAAGGTTTAGGGGCCTATTTTAGAGTGAAATGCATGTTTTATAATAAGAAGTTTAAGAGGTAAAATTTATATGTAATGTTTCATAATACAAAGTTGATGGAGCCAAATTATTAAAAATTAAATATTTATAAATACTTAAAATAATG
>JAOYNQ010000013.1:3992718-4038959 GCA_026259685.1 Tagetes patula
GTTTAAAAAAATTTGGTGAAACTTAAAATATAGAGCCATTACCATCTTTACCCTTCCTTCTAATTTTAAGGGAGTGTCACATGTTATTATCTCATGGCTTCTTAGACTTTTAGGAAAATTGGATTTTGTAGTATAACTCCACTCTAATTAGTCTTGCATAACGATAATAAAATTGAAATATATGTACTATAATTACTTTTAAACCTAATTTGTTTTTCTTTGTTTTTTAACTGTTGAAAATATAACATGTTATAAATTTTCAAATGTACGTGTGACTTGTTTCGTTTTATAAGTTTTATATAAAACCAAGGAGCTAGGGTCAAATAATGGTATCTTAAAACTTTGGGTAAGTAACGTTTTATAAAATTAAGAATATTTAGTTGTGACACTCTTTTTTCTAGATTTTGGTACCTTATTACAATAACAAAACATCTTAATCAGTCAATAATAAAAAGTTCTCGCACGTACATATACGACTCTATCGATCATATTTCAGCGTAGTCCATTGGAACATAAGCTTCAAATAAGTTAGCCATTAGTCCTTTTTTTCTCATTGGATTTATGCCCATATCTTTGCACAGTAAATCGTTGTACCAAATTTCTATACCACCAAAGAACGATCGCGAATGATATTCCCCGCACGACTGCTTCATATACTCGTCCCATCTGCTGATGTCTTTTTGCATCTCTTTAACATCTGGCAACTTAACCGCACCTTCTAGAAGTGCCGCTACCCATCGACACCTCATTTCCGAGGTGTAAAGACTTGATAGACCATCCGAAAATCCAATGACTGCTAGTTGTGGTATCCGTGGATGAATGGCTTCCCTATAGTCAAATGCACGCATTTATGTATTATTGTTATTCAGCATTAAAGGTACGTGCATGTAATAACTTACACTTGTTTTTTGCTTCTATATACTCAAAGTCAAAATGAACATGTACCACAAACCTGTAAAGAGGGACGCGTGGTGAGCCTGAAATGTAGTTGCGGAATTTTGGTGATTCAAACATACACGCCAGTTTTTCGACGCCATTGAATCCAGTAGCAAAAATAACTATATCCGCTTCTATTTGTGGCGCCTTTTTGTCTTTGATTAAAATCCCTTTCTCATAAAACTCAAACACTGGTGTTTTCTTCAACTTGATACTTCCTTTCTCGACCGCGTTAAAGAAGTTGTCAGGATCCGGCATATGCAAAACCAAACCAGAGGAGAAGTCTTTTGAGAGGCTGTGTTTTGGCACCATGTCATACTTGGAGAGTGGAAGAGTCATTTTCGCGTGGCTTTCGACAAGGGTCCAGATTCCCCAACGCTGCACGTTATATAATAACTCGATCATCATGAACTTATAACATGTTAATTGATCAACAAGCTAGTTTTTTTTTTTTTAAATATCTTACTAGTTAATTCATAACTAACACTTACTACTGGTGAGAGTAATGTTGCGAGAAGACTAAGTAAAAAACCTTCGCCTGGCTTATGAACAGAAAGCACCGTGGTTCGACTGAACATCATATCCACTAACGGTATTCCCCAAGGGAACCATTCGGATAGCTTCCAATGATCGCGTCTATACACTATCGTGCATGGATGTTCTGGGCCTGAAAAATAACATAATGCACACATCATATACAGCTTCCAATTAATGACTGATTAGTATGTGACTTAATTAATGACGAGGCTGCAACGACTAGACTAACCATTGAGGGATGAACACTCCCTTGCAATGTCCAGTCCTGTTTTCCCAAAACCCACAATGACAACCTTTTTTCCTTTTACAAATTCTTCAGCTTTGTCATGATCCATGGCTGCATATTCCATGGAGTGTATGGCCTTTCCATGGAAAACTTCCGGGCCTTTTTCGGCCGCGAATTTGGGTATGTTTGGAACATCTTTGAACCTCCCCACACATAGAATCACAAAATCCACTGTGTAAACCTGGTTGTTATATTTCCACAAGTTTAATCAATGAAAATCTCTTTTGAAAACACATTAAATATTAAAGAGAAAATTTCTTAAAATGCCTCCTTCAATCTTTAAAATTTACCCTTCTGATGATGTTTGGACGCCTACATAGGATAAGCGCAGATTATAATCACAACCAACAACTATTTTTAAAAGAATGTACGGATGTCTACCTCTACCAGCTCTAATGGCACAAGACTTTAAAACTTTTTTTTAAAGATATGTATAAGTATATATACCCCATCTCTAATATATAGGCGTCTAAAAACCTAAAAACATTCCGACTCACCAATATTGTTGTGTGGGCGTTAGCCCCTTTTTTGGAATGAAAAAATTAAAGTTTCATTTTTAGATAAATAAGAAAAAAAGTGCCATTTTGATAATTTTACTTTAATTAAACAGTAAATTACAGAAAACGTCATTTATGTATATAATAACATGCACATATATATGTGTACCTGGGTGGTGGCAGTTTGAGTGTTTTCAACTGTTACATTCCACTTGCCTTCAGGTGGAAATGCTTCACCGGTTCCGTTCCAAAACAACCACGCATCAGACGACGGTCCATCGTAGCTGATCCCCTTGACTCGGGAATGAAACTTTATATATGGCATGAGATTGAAATGTGTGGCATAAGAGCGGATGTAATTTATCATCTGTTCTTGAGTGGGGAAATCATCGGTGACTGAAGCAGGCCAAGGGAAATCAGAAAACTGATACAAAGATTTGGGTATTTGAAGCCTCGTGGTTTTTATGGTTTTAGCCCATACACCACCAATGTCGGATTCGAACTCGAAAACGACCGGGTTGAAACCTTTGGAGAGACAGTATTTGCATGCAAGAAGACCTCCGGTTCCGGCTCCGACGATGGCTATCTGCTTCTTCTCCATTATATATCTCCTGATCAGATCGATCAAAGCAATATATAACTAATTATATATAGTCTTATATATTCATGTTGCTTAGTTTCTTCTTGCTTATTAATTAATTTCAAGTCTTTGGGTTGGGTTTTAGGTATAATGTAACATTGTAACTTATATAATCTTTTTGTGTACCAAAGTACTTAATTGCTATATATATATGATTTCAAATACTTTTGTTTAACGTGCATATGTCAAACATGCATTTCGGTCCTGATGACGAATGATCGTTGTCATCGCACAAATCTCTAGAGGAAATAATGAAAATATATCAGTTTTTACTTTTCAACATATGTCAAACATGCAGCGGATCACCTAGATTGGCCACTGATTTATGTTTGCATTTATTTGACAATAAGACTGTATGTATATTTCTGTCGTATGAACGCTGACTAGGCAAAAGAAATTATATATATATATTCAAAAGTGATATAGTGGGATAATGCTCCTTAATCATTATCAAAAGAGATAAATGGAAGAGATTGTGTGAGAGAAGTGAGGAAGAGATAGAGGACACATGCGTTATAAAAGAAACGCCCACGCTCATAACGCTCATGCGTAGTGATGTGCGATGCGTTATGAGGCGTTTTTCATCGGGATAACACCCATTATATGCAGTCTAAATGGTGTATGTGGTATGTGTGCTCCAATCATTTTTGGAGGTTAGAGAAAAAATATTAACATACACTATATCCGTGAAGAGAATTTTTTTTTAAATAAAGGTTCAAATATACACGTGTATCTTTAGTATAAAGTTGTGTGAAGACAGTCAAATGAGATCTAATTAACCTTATTCCGATGGTGTTTGACTACTCTAATTCATCTTTCTAACCTTCATGGTTGTAGAGATGGAAATGAGCCTAAGAAGGAATGAGATGGACCCGAACCAGAGAAGTCTCACAATACTAGTGAAGCATCTATTTGGAACCACCTGTTTGATGGAGTTTGTTTCAACTCTGGTGATATTTGTTTATTTGTTTTATGTGGTCATGTACTCATGTGGATTCTTGCTACGACGGGTTCAAGAAAATGGATACCATTTGTTAGCTTTAGGTGTTTTGATTGTATTGTTGATTTGTTTTCGGGTCATTTAATTCAAAAATCTCCAAAAAAAGAATATACTCGTTTGTTTCAACTTTCAACCATGGGCCGTGGTGTCAGTATTGGGCCAAATATTAAATTCAACTAGGCCACTCAAATATTAGTTCTTAATAAAACTATTTCAGTAAAATTCATTTTCGTTTTTTGATACTTTTAACTATTTCAGTCACAGTTTGTATCTTAATGATTTTTATTTTTAACAGAAATGATATCGAATACTGACTCCATCCAATTTTCTGTTAATTCTCTCTAAACGTCCCGCACATGACGGGTAAAATTGTCATTTTCGCTCTATTTTTACCAACAACTGAATAAAAAAGTTGATTTGATAAAAGAGTGGAGTAAATAATATAGTTATCTAGCACGTGTGTGGCGTCGTGGGGAAAGATTAACGGAAAGTAGGATAGGATCGGTGTTTGGACCATTTCTGTAGGTGATCAACTATTACTAAAATATATTGTGAATCTCTTTGATCCACATAGTTTACTCACCCCGTCCATACGAAGATTCAAAATAACGTGGAAAGATTCAAAAGATGATGTAAAGTCACTTTGTCAAGTGTATGTTTTTCTAACGTTTTATGAATGCTGATTGATGACACTCAAAGTTGATTTAAAGTTAAGCTTTTTTTTAAATGGATAGTATGAGAATTTAATAATCAAAATTATATATTATAGAGCTCTAAATCAAATCAAATCAAGATTGTACAATTATGTTTTTACTTTTTAGGATATGCTATTGTGGTTTCTTTTACAAACGAAAACACAAAATAAACTTTCTATTTTATCGACTAGTTTCTGAACTTTTTTTAGTGGTTTAGTATATGTATTAGTAGTTTTATTTCAGCCTAGACCTATAAATAAAATAAAAGGTTATTGGAGTTAATCACCTTTAACTATTGGTTATTGACCGATATCACTCTCAAATATCACTTTGGCCAACATAACTCCCAAATAAACACTTTGGTGTCCGTATCACCAAAAGTTAACCAATACAATCACTTTTGGTTAACATTTGGTGATACAGACATCAAAGTGTTTAGTTGGGAGTTATATTAGCTAAAGTGATACTTGAGGGTGACAACGGCTAATAACCAATAGTTGAAGGTGATTAAATCCAATAACCCTAAAATAAATAAATTTCATATACAAATTTTAAGTTGCTTATAAGTTGTTTGATTTCCTTATAAGTTGTTCACTTAATAACCAAGTAGCACTAAGGCATGCAAGAATTTTTAGTATCAAGGTAAATATGGTCGGTTAAAATATACGGTAAAAAAACAAGTAAGGTAAAATACTATCATATAAATACTTTAAAATAAAGAGATGATGGTTCTAAAATTTCGAGTGATGTGATCTTCGAGTACATGCATTGATGCATGTGTCAACATCCTCAAGTAGGGAAATTGGATATAACTTGTGCTCCAAAAATCTAAAACATACAAAGGAAATAGTAAGTTGTGTTTTAAATTTGTGATAAGATATGAACCTATGTATAAATAATGTGAAAAAGTGAAAGAAAACGAAAGAAAGAGGATCGAAAAGTGAAGATGGAATAGATTTGACTTAATGGCAATAGCTTTATACTAGTGGATTATATACACAACGCTCCTTGAAATTTCTTTTCCTTTTCCTCTAATTATAATTTGGAGTGTTAGCTAGAATTAAGGTCATGTTTGTTTAGATCTGAATAGGCTCTGAATCTGAGCGATTCAGAGACCCATTCAGATCAGACCGTTTGGTTGCAAGGCCATGTCTGACCGAATCAGACACTACACCTCTGACCGAATCAGACTTGCACCCAAGTCTGAACAGCTTCTGAACGTGATGGCGACCATGGTTGCGACGAGAAGCGAACAAAAAGCAAAAAAAAAAAAAAGACGGATGGCGACAGGAGGCGACCAAAACCAACGAGCTGCATTTGATTTGAACATGCGATGAGATAAGTGAATGTCATAGTATCTAGCTTTTGACATGGTTGATTGAATGTAGATGGAGGTTGAGATGGAAGCTGTGAGATGGAGGCTGAGATTTAAGATTAGGGTTTCATACATATAGGTAGTTTTATGGTGTGGTGGGTTGGGCCTTTATTTTGGTAATATATTAGGATTCATAAATTTAATAAAGATCTCAAGATAATAAGTTTGGTAGAAAGTTTTAAACGTGGAACTAACTTATAAAACTATAGAAGCCTTACTTTTTAGAAATTTTATTCAGATGTTCAACCAAACAGAACTTCTTAACCATTCAGCATTTATCATTCAGACATCTTAACCATTCAGACCTCTTAACCATTCAGCACTTAACCATTCAGCACTGTCAAACAGCCCCTTATTCTTTTTCTTCTTATCATCTACGTATTTTTTAAATTTACTGATACGATGTTTATCATTCTCATCAAATCAGTAAGCATATCAATGCTATAAAATATAAATTATATAGATTAGAAAAACATAATTGAAGGTTGTGCTTAGAGGAAAAAAGAAAAATTTGGAACCCTTTAAAAAAACCAAACTTTTGACATATTAACCGACAAATGTCTCAACCCAGGGGGCCTATAGTGAAAATTAATTACAAGCTTTAGACCTATGTTAAGAATTTTCTGAGTTACAACCTTTGCCAATCATGATAAAAGTTCGGAATTTTTAAATTAAGCTTTTATTTTGTCTATAAAGAAGTGTACCATGATGTAATTGATATTGTTATTTTGTCTAAAAGGAGATGCACTATAAAATTATGTAACTGATGATATTGTTATAAAAGTGTATGGTATTTTTTTTTTGTCAGGCATGATGAGATCGATGACATAACACGAAAAGATATGCAGTAACTAGTGATTATGCTACGATGTATATAGATGGAGAGATGAAACACAAATCCATGCATTTACGGATCGACAAAGCAACACACACACACAAAAAGCCACGAGATCAGCAGGTTTCAGTATTCGTACACCCTACTTGCCACCTTGGTCGTGGTTTTCCCACGTATTCCGCCTTTTTGTGGGCTTTACTCGCTTCCACCTCCTCCGCTCTAACCTTTTTAGCTCATAAAAATAACATGATGATGGAAACCAATTTTAATTCAAAAACAACAAGTACATAAATAGTAATTTGTTGTCAACACAAAACCTCCATATATGTCATTTAAGATCCATACTTTTGTTTTGAACGGCAAGGCAATTATAAAACAAGTAAAACCTCAATAAATTAAAATATATACTTTTATGGTATAATTGTAGCCAGGATGGGGAAACAGGACACAAGGGTCCTCAAAAGCAATAAATAGTATGTATGGTCATTATATTAGTGGAGATATATGTGGATTGTCATGTGTACTCCAAATGACTAACTAATGGGATACATATTACATACACCCCATAATTTTCTTTCCTTCCTTTTTATATATCAACTAATGCCAATCTATTCATCTTCACTTTCTACATATCCTAACCATGCATATATATATAACGTACCATCCGCATATTATAATATAAAAATTAAACATTATTAACGTTCTCCCTAAAAGATCTACTTGTTGTTATGACACAAGGGTGTGAAGTTTTTCGTATGATAATTACCATTTCTGTACGTTTAGATAAACCTTCAAAATTGTCTCGTGACCGTTAAATCAATCACGTTCATAAAGTAGGGTCTGAAAAGGATATAATGTGGTGAGAAAAAGCCTTACCCCTACCAATATTTGGGATAGGTGGGCTTTGTTATATGTAGTTATTATAGAAGAAGATGTTCTTGCATTTAAGGAACAAAACCCATATCATCTAATATTGAACCCACTATTGCAACTTTCCACGTAACCTTAATTCACAAACCAACTACTATTGCAAGTCATCTATAAATAAATGAGCCTCACACAATCACACATGCATACAAACCAACCATATATACTTTTGTTGTTGGCGCCAACCTAATTAAAAAAAAATGGACACCAACAAAACCGAGAGCCAAAACCAACATCCACAATCAGATGAACCGGGCACAACCTTCATAAGAACTTGCTTTAATGGAGTAAATACTTTATCCGGTAAAAACTATATATTATACATTTCTAACAACAATGACGTGTTTTTATTATGTATTTAAACGTTGTTTAATTAGTTTATCTGGTTTAGTCTTTCTATCAATTCAACTCGACCCTAACCAGATCAACTGATAGACGTCATCTAAGCAACAAAAATTTCCACCACCTAAAAAATGGCATATGTTTCTGTTTTTCAGGTGTCGGCATACTATCAGTGCCATATGCACTCTCAAAAGGCGGTTGGTTAAGCCTCTTGTTACTATTGTTGGTGGCGGTTTTATGTTTCTACACAGGACTACTTCTTCGTAGATGCATGGATTCAGATCCCCTAATCAAATCCTACCCTGATATAGGCCACGTGGCATTCGGACAAAAAGGGAGAGCCATCGTTTCAACGTTCTTGTACCTAGAGTTATTCTTCGTGGCGGTTGAGTTTCTAATTATGGAAGGTGACAATTTACACAAACTATTTCCAAAACAAAACTTGGAGGTTTTTGGAAATAAAATTGGTGGGAAACAATGGTTTATTTTGTTGACTGCTGTTGTTGTGTTGCCTACAAGTTGGTTGAGAAATTTAGGTGTGTTGGCATATGTTTCTGCTGGTGGTGTAATGGCATCATTGATCTTAGTGTTGGCTGTGTTTTGGGGTGGTGCTTTTGATGGAATTGGTTTCAATGAAAGAGGGGATCTTTGGAATTGGAATGGGATGTCAACTGCAATAAGTTTGTTTACTTTTTGTTATTGTGGTCATGCTGTTTTTCCAACTATATGCAATTCCATGAAAGACAAGTCTCAATTCCCCAAGGTATATATATACTCCTCATGTCATTACAAACAAGATTCTTTCTTATTTTTTTAACAGTAATTTGGAACACCCACGTCTTTTATCAGAAGGAAATCCATCTTAGAGATGTGTAGAAACTTCTAGCCCAGCCTGAAAACCGATTTTTTTTTATTTTAGTTGAGACTTGAACCTAAGGCCTTGCTATCATAAGATTTTAAATACTTAATCTTAATCATTTGAGATGGGGATCATGGTGTTAAAGCGTCATTTTAGCATATATTAAATAATGACTTAACTTTAAAAATATTGATTAGTAAAGATAGTATATATTCTTTTTCAAATTAGTTTTTATTAATGCCACTTTTATGAAAACTTTTTCAATTTAAGAGCTAGCAAGTGATCCTTTTAAAAAAATCAAAAGTACTTAATAAGTTTAGAGACTTGATATACATAAGTTTGTTTAGTCATCCCTTTAAAGGGTATCTCTTAAGCACAAAAGTTTGTAAAAATTGTTTTTTATGATATTAACTCTTAAACTTTTGTATATATATATATTCAGGTTCTACTTGTTTGCTTTATTCTGAGCACTATTAGTTATGGATCAATGGCGATTTTTGGCTACCTGATGTTCGGGGAACACTTAACGTCTCAGGTGACGTTAAATCTTCCAACGAAAAACATAAGTTCAAAAATAGCAATTTACACGACACTGATCAACCCCATATCCAAATACGCGTTAGTCATATCACCAATTGCAACCGCAATAGAAGAAACATTTCCCTTTTGTGAAAGCAAGATGATGAGTTGTCTTATTCGAACATGTCTCGTGATGAGCACAGTCTTTGTGGCATTGGTTGTCCCATATTTTGGATACATGATGGCTTTTATTGGTGCGTTTTTAAGCATTACGGTGTCGATTTTGTTACCATGTTTGTGTTATTGCAAGATCGTCATAGGGTTCAAGAAATTTAGGATGGAATTGATGATGATTTTAATGATCTTGTTGTTTGGAATATGTGTTGCAATTGTAGGTACTTACACTGCTTTAACAGACATTATAAAGGAGGTTCAACCAAAGTAAATTGAACCTAGCTTTATAATTTTATTGTACCTCCAAATTGTGTATAATTAATATATTTTTTTTCATCAGGATGATCAACTTCCATACAACTAGAAAACAATAGTCAACAAATTAAGAATGTAACCTCTAATAACATATGATTTTATATGAAAGGTGTATTTGACCCGGAATGATTTTATCCAAACCCGATGCAATGTTGTAATAGTTTTGACTCATATGTTTTGCAATAGTGCATTAATTAAAACTGATAATAACGGGACACAACTTTAAACGTCTGATATAATTAAAAACAAAATAATTGAAATTTGTACTAATTTCAACAAGCAAAATCACAAACACGTGACGTGTAAAAACACAAAAAATATAAATGAAACAAGGTTCCGTGTAAGAAAAATAAAAAAAACAATACTACAACAAAAAGGCAATATGTAAACTCGAAGGTAGGAAGGGTCGAAGGGATGTGAGTATAACACTTTTGTGATAAAATGATATGGTTGGTTCGTAAACTTTCTTGTAACTATGGAAGAAAAGGTAAAACATAAATATTGTCAAACAACATAGATGAAAACGCGAAACGCAAGTTGCATACAATCTGGCCACGAAATAACATATTTCGTTGTGAATTTAGGGTTGATATTGGATTATTGATTGTCGATCAAATAATCTCTGGAACTGACAAAGTGCCTCTTTGATTTTAGATTTCTCTAAGCACACTACACAACGTTAACCTCTCTTTTAATTTTCCGCTAACCTGATTTGTGCCAACATCAACATGAATAAGAACTTAAGCCCATATATAGTTTTTCTTAAATTGAAAGCCCTATTGTTTTAGAGGCATCAACCCCTAAAATGACCCAACACGATTGTTGGCCCGACCCTAGAAGTACGTAAGCTCAAAAGCATTTAACACCGCATTAATAATGTTATGTCATTTCTATTAATGTTGATTACGTGGAAACGATAGAAGAAATATTTCGCATATGAAAAAGCAAGAAGACAATTATTAAATTCAAGTAAATTCAGTTTTAAGTTAAAAAAATCAGATTTCAACTCTTGCTGACTTGCTGTCTCTTCTCCCTAATAAATTAATAACTAAATATGAAAATAAAAAGAATTTTAGTGATTTTAGGAAGCCTGTTGTGTTTTCCATACTCTCCAGATAAAGCATGTTTGTAAACTTTTTTACGCGTGTGACAATGACATTAACTTAGCTAAACACAAAATTAACATAACATATTGCTTCACACGTGGGATTCGAATCTAGATTCTCTCCCACCTTCGTCACTTCCCGCTTAATATCTCACTAACTCATTTACACACCTGACGTACTAGATTAAGAGTTATTAATATGCATATTAAAGAATCATTTATTTTAAAACAACTATTGATACAATGCAATCAATCTACGAAGAGTCTAAGAATCACTTAATTTTTAAAACAACCGTCAACAAAAAAAATGGACGAAATATATTATTTAAACCGACCCGTGTAGTTTGTATCTGAAGCGGGTTACATTTATCCAAAATCGGAGTCAATTTATTTAGCAATACGAAACCCTAACCTCGCACTTGAGCATTGTTTTCGCAATCAATCTTCAGCTTCTTTGGTTTCAATCTTCTTAATTTCTTGTAATTCTCTTCTCTCTGCTGCTGAATGATATGAATTTTTGTTTAATTTCTGTTTGCTTAATCTTTCAATCATTCGTAAATTCATTGATTTGGAAAAGACTGTTTGATTTTATAAACTGTATGCAGTTGGTTCATAAACTTAATAAATGCTTAAGTGCTTTTGTATATATCTATTCTCTACAGTTTGATTAGATATGGAGGGAGTATCTCTTGAAGTTTCAGTATTTATTAAGTACATTTCATTCAGCAAATGATTGTAATATGCTTTTTTAATCTGTCAGTGACAACATAACATGCTTCTAACTAGCATTCTACTTGTAACAATGATCATTTCTGCCACCAAAAGATGTTTACACATTTGAGCTTAAGATGTGTTAGCTGAACAAACTCTGCAACATCCAAATTGCAAGCTATGCAGTTTTTTTCTAAACATTCCAAATGTCTGGTAAATATGACATGTAGAATTAAAAATCAAAGAATTGATATTCAAAAGTGTAAATTAGATATTGAAGGTTGAACTACAACATAACTTATTAATTTTCAACTTTGAATCCCACTTCATTTTTCAGTACATTGTGATATCTGTGAATGCTATCTGTATGGCTGTGTCAAACAGATCTTGGCGAGTTTTATACAGTTACAATAGTTATTAGCTGTTGGTTTTGCATACAGCCAGTTTATTGCAGCTAGTTTCATATTCTGGTGATTGAAACATTTCAGTAGTGTTTAAGCATTTTCAAGGTAAAAATGTGATGAATTATATAAGTAAATTAAAAGTTTTTTTTTTAATTTGTTGTAGTGAGGTGAGTAGAGTTGGAAATGAGCTGCTAATATGAGTAGACTATCCTTTAGGCCACGTCCACTAGACATTCACAAGAAGCTCCCTATTGTTAAATCTGTTAAAGATTTTGAAGATGATGACACCCCAACATCCACCCGGACACAAATGCTTCGTTTTGTTGCTGAAGCTGATAATGATACTCAGGTTTGGCTTAAAGTTCTTTATTTTTTTAAATTGTTTTTTTTTCCATTCAGGTTTATGTTTCTCCGACTACATTGGTGTGGCTAGTACTTGAGCTGTGATATTTGATTTGCCGTGCAGGTACACCAAGTTCCTAGCAAGAAAACAGTTTCTGAAATACCTACTCCCGAGTATGTTATTGTGGATACATATGAAAGAGATTATTCTTCCACTTTCAATCAACCAGCATCTTATCTACGCGCAAGAGGGGGTTTGTGGATTACTGAAGTTTTAAATTTTAAGTTTAAAAAATATATTTTGTTAATAATATTATGTAATTTTTCCAGCACGGGCTGAGATAGGAGATTTTGTCGAGTACGATCTTGACAATGAGGATGAAGATTGGCTTGATGAGTTTAACAAAGAAAGGATGGTCCTTCCGGCTGAAAAGTAAGTCCTTTTCGCATTACAAATTTTAAGTTTGAGGGTGGTGTTAAAATGTGAGTTTTATGATTGGTGCAGACTTGAGACAATTTTATTTAAGTTAGAAGTAGTGGATCATAAGGCCCGGGAAAGAGCTGGAATTATAACTCCAACACTTGGCTCACCCATACCTGTACTTTTGACATTTGAATCTGCAGTTGAGGTAGGAATTGATGCACATTGTTTACATTTTTCTCTCATTTAATATGTATGTCGAATTATATTTGAAGATATTTGGTTTCTCTAGAAATACTAGCTCTATCTTGCCATCTTGGTTGCTTTCATTTACATGTATAATTTCTTAAGTGGTTATCTGTCAACCATCATCCAGAATTTGTATATTTTGGTGGTTGTTGCTTGCGGTTGAGATAGGATGCATGTATATAATTGAATCATTTGTATGTAATTTGGTGTAATTTATCTATTTGTTAGGCCCTTCAAGCGCTTTCTATACAATATGGAGTTTTCCAGTCAATTTACGGTTACTGGAAAGAAAAGGTATGTGACTTTATAGTAACAATATTCATCTAGACTTCAGTGGAAGGTAATTCACCTTCTGTTATAGTTACTAATGTGCACTTTGTACATTTCTTTTCTTGGTCAGCGGGAACGATGGCAAAAACCTATTTTGCGGCGCCTGCAGGTTAGTTTCCTCTTGTTTATTCAAGTGTTTCAGTTAACATAGAATAAAACTAAGGACAAAATGCTATAAAACATTTTTTACCAACAATTTTGTATGTTTTTGTATTTCAGCCGCCTCCTCCAGTTAATGACACCAATCCATACAATGTATTTAGGCCAAGGGAGAAGGCTCACAGACTTCATACAAGAAGGGTAAGTTCCATTTTTTGATTGACACTCGCCCTTTCTGCTACATTGCTACTTATAGTGTCTTCTTTATTATGACAAAAATCTAGTTTCTGATCATGCTTTCGGCATCCCTATAATTTTTTTTTACTTATCACTACCTTTAGAAAACCATTGAAGCATATTTACTCAATCAACTGCTTTTCGCTTGTTCAGATGCAAAGAAGGGAAAACAACGTCCAATCATTTGAAAAGCTTCGCCAGGTAAGCTTTTCCGTTCATTTGGAATACCATGTTTAATTATTAAAAGATCGTTATCTTCATGGCAACGTTTATGTTTGTGCTATCTAGTATAATTACATTTAAAATTGCATCAGGTGAGGCGCAACCTTGACCAAGCCAAAAACTTACTAGAGGCTATAATCAAGGTCACTTCATCCCTCTATATTGTCAGCTTATTTTGGTTATTTTTGCAATTAAAACTCACATGATGAATATCGGGTACAGAGAGAAGAAAAAAAGAGAGATGTCATGGAGAGTGAAGTCAGCCTTCAAAGGATACAAATGAAATACAAGGTATGTTGATAAATATTATGTGATCAATGTACTTTTAATCAAAATGTCCACTGATATTGATGATATATACATTATTGGTTCTCAGAATGAAACAGAGCTTCTAGAAGACAGTTTAGCTCTGCCTGAACTGCCATCTTTCCGGTCCAAATTTGTTTCAAGTGAGGATGAATTTATAGAATCTGATGATTTTCCACACAATCGTGTGCGTTCTCAGCCTCATGGTTCAATGGACTCAAGGATGGTACTAATGCCTTCTGGTGGTATCATGAAGCGAGAGATCAGACGTCGACCTGTCCCATACACTTGGCTCCATAAATTGGTATGTCTCTTAACCTTAACAAATGAACTTTTAAAACCTTTTGTAAATAATTAACGTGTTAGTTATTTATGATTACAAAATCTATATTACAGGATCCACTTGAACCAGTATTACTGTTCACAAAACCTCTGGTGCCGGAGAAGTTGGCGGCTGCAGGGATTGTACCACCAGTGGATTCATCAATACAATCGTCACGTGGTAATAATATTCGTGGAAGAATTGGTAGAGGAGGAAGAATAATATTTGATAGATGGAACCCTCTTATGCATACGCCAATCGATTGTGGTGATTCCCTATCATATATGCCTCCTAAACCAAGATTTTCGTCATATAATTAATTTTTTAGCCATCCAAATAACTAGGCATTTGTTGTCAAAACATTACTAGTTTGTATGATCCTGTGCTCAACACTTGTACTTTGTATTTTGTAAATACAAGGAAAATAGTAAACAAGATAATGCTCTCCCTTCATGATGGTCTTGTTGATTCGAACTTACGAATGTTTTTTTACGACGGCGAATTTATGCTTTCTAAATCTGCTCACGATGAAAACTTACACTGATGATGTTGTATAGTTATAAGATTAGGCTTAAGTAGAAACAAATCTGTACACATCATGATATTGGAAATGGAACATTGATCTAAGTTTAAATGATAGAAGCTAAAAACAAACCATATGCTATCATCACGAAGTTACAGAGACAACAATGACGAAGACAAATTAAGCAGACAAACAACCAATCCCGTATCGGGTATTCGGAAACACTAAAAACAAACCACTACACACAATCCCAACCATCAACGGGAAACTTTGCATCACTTCATCCATTTCATTAGTATGCCTCGGGAACAAACAGTTGGTCACCCTATGGTCTGAAAACGCGATAGCAAGAAAAACCATAGACGACATCATCGCATGTATGAAGTCAGTGAACCCAAGTTTATACCTTTCGTCTTTCGGCACTTCAACACCCGGTGGAAGAGATTTAAACACTTTCAACCCCCATGGAGTTGCAAACCCATAATAAATCTTCTCATCAGCCCCGCGAAAACTGTCAGTAAAATGGAAGAAAAAACAAGACATTGTGCAGATTCCCAATAGTACCATGATCATGAAGGTGGTTACACCGGTGCATTCTCCTTTTCGGTAGACGGAAGGAAGAACCATCTCGAATGTAAGAAGTGTTCCGGTTGGAAGAAAGTTTACGAGCATGGAAGTTTTCGAGAGTGTTTTCTGGAAGCCATTTGCCATCGCCCGCCTTCTCCGACCAGCAGCAGCAGAGGAGCCTGGTGGTGGCGGAGGCGGAGGCGGTGGGGTTTGGCCGAAGTTGAACTGTGGGGATGGGGTGTAGATTCTGACACCGGTTTCATTAGGTGGTTCCATTTTTTGCAGTAGAAAGTGGTCTGAGTGATTTTTGGATTTGGGTTTGGTTTTTAGTTTTATGCACATTCTTGTGGTAACTGTATTTTCAAAATTTGTAACTGCAAATAACCGTGCACTGTTTTTATGAGGTTGTCATCTTTCGTCCTTCAAGAATCCACTTTTAACATTTTCACCTCTAAAAAGTAGAGCTTGGTGGGAAGTTCATTTGTGCTCGTTCGTTTAATAAACAAACGAACACGAAAAAAAATCCATATGTAGATTTTATTATAAAAAATAAATACATGTCCATTTGTAGCCTTTTTTGTTCCCGAAAGTTCGTTTATGTTCATGAACATTTGTTTATCTTTGCTTGTGTTCATTTACAATTTACATTTGATAAGTGTTTGCAAGCAGTTCTTGAACATACTCATTTCCTTGATGAACGAATAAGAAAAAAAAATCTCGCTCAATAGGCATTCATGAATAATTCATTAACTTGTTATGAACATTACCTTGTTCGCGTTCTTTAAGTTCGTTTACGGCCCCTGGTAAAAGGATTATAGGTGGTGTTTCCATGTTTGTAACTTTAGTATTAAACCAAAAGTAAAATAGATTTGTAAATTTCAGCATTGTCTAATAGAACTTTTAAACACAACCTACAACACATTGACTTCCAAAAGTCAGCAATTAGATTTTCGATATATTTTACATATCATTTATAAGAAAGGAAAATTGCACCCACTATGAGGAATTTGGGGCTCTAGCTATGAAATTAACAGCCAAAAGTCAAAACCATCAGTTTCAAACAGCCATATTTTTTTGCTTGCAGTTTATATACACGCAACTCACCGGTTTATAACTTCTTTCTTGAACTCGATGCTGATTTGGAACAGCCGACCCCATCACCGCCACTCGATTGTGGTGAGCCAGTGCTGTTTTTCTTCAAAGACAAACTCTTTTTGACCCGATTTCGGTTGAGCAACAACATAGCATTATGTGATGGCTGTGCACTAAGTGCCCCTTCAACACAATTTCCGGCCTGAACACAACCCCATGGTCTAGACGGTCCATCCTCACGAAGCAGTCTGACCCGCGGGAACGCGCTTTTCAACTTTGATGAAACCCGTTGATCAGGAGAGTGTTTGGTTTCAGATTTAGCACACACAGGACAAGGGGGATCACCGTTTTGTGCTTTTGGTGTTGTTTGGTCCAGACATTCAGCATGGAAAACATGGCGACATGAAAGAACTCCTGTGACGGGCATATCTCCACTTCTAATAATTTGGCGGGAACTCCATGGTGATCTTTGAGAAAGAAATCGTTCACACAAGTTGCATTTGTGTCCGTTGGATCGGTTGAGGGAATCAGGGTCGGTGGGCTCAGAAACATCTGAAAAGTCCAGATCAGAATGAAGGGGGTTGTCATCAGGATCCTGAAATCTTGGGTTGTTAGGAAAGGCTAAAGGGTGTATGGGTTTGGACATGAAGCAACCACGAGTAGTGAAATTATGCTGGGAAGATTGTGATTTTGCTATTGGCTCATAATCGCTACTTTCTGAATTTGACGAAATTGAAGCTCTGCCATCTTGGGGAGCCGAAAGTCCCTACACAAATTTTAAATTTATAACCAAATCATTTGTGTTACTCATAATACAAGATATTAATTATTATATTCAACAGCAAGCTAAATTTTAAAATGATTCAGGCGGTTTTATGCATGCAAAATAAAAATGATCACGAGTCATAAGTTCTAAATATCAAAAAACAATACCTCAGAAGTTGGCGAAAAAGATAGTGGCCCCAAAACTGAAAATGAATACAAAAATAATATTAGCATAGATAAATGATGATAATAATAATAATGATCGCGTCTTATGACTAGCCAACTACTGCTCATTTAAACAACCATCTTACAATAAATCTCATTAAAAACAATTATTATCATGGTTTTGTTACCGGATAATCTCGATTAACAGTTAAAAAGTTCCTTAAAACAACTTCATAATTCGCCACCAATCAGAATATAAAAGATGACTGATGTGTTTTACAAAGAAAACATATAGGTTCATCCATTGCAAAGCTTCAACAAATCATGGCTAAGATCATAGGAAGTGTCAATAAAAAATGATTAATGTGGTTTACAAAGAAAACATATAGGTTCACCAACACACTTTGTCTCCACTTTTTCTATAAATTAATGTGGTTTACACGAATGTTTTTAGGAGGTTATCATACAAGCGGCATCCAATCTAAGTTTTTAACAATTCACCTGGTAAAATAACATAGCTTAGATTAACCGACCAACAGGTAAACGAATCCAAATTGCCACCTTAGAATGAAAAGAATTAAATAATAAGTATTCACCATATCCTCCTATCTACAGCTCATTTAAGTTCATACTACAATGTAACATAAATATAGCAAATACTATAATAAATGTTAATCAAGTATCAATATTACCTCTTTTAGACGAATTAGCATACTCGTCAAAGCTTATTTCTTGTACTGTTGGAGGAGTCCACTGCTGAGCTGGAGATAATTCAGATGGACTACTAAAAAACACGCCAAATCCGTCGGAAGTAGAATGCCGATGATTGGGTAAATAATTTCCCCTAAACCAGTTCCTACTTCCTCTACTGTTTGACGATGTTGATGAACCATATAAACGACTTCCCTCTTGTGAGCCAAATGATTGGCCTTCATTTTGGAACCGAAAATCCCATCTTGGAGGAGGCGGTGAGAAGCTGGTGTTGGTTCTCCAGTAAGGTTCATGTGGACCCATGGACCAGTCCTGGCTAACCGCATTAGACCCATGTGGCCTTGCAGCCACACAACAGAGTGACCCCGTTTTAGCTATTTTTTTGTAACACTCTTAGTTGTAAAAAAAGAATCGTTCATAAGTTTGAATTCACCGTAGGTGCCCTGAAATCAAGAGAAACAAGGTAACTAATACACAAGATATGTGATGATCCTCGTAACTACTTTAGCAACACAATAACAAATAACAAGGAAAACACTTCATGATTCAAGATTCAAATATCAAAGTCAAATCAAAGAGTCAAGCTTGACTTCTGTGATTAAGAATTCAAAACCATTTAACAAACTATTAAACGGCAGTCACAAAAAAAAAAGACCGTCATGACTACATCTATAACATGATACTATGATAGGAACCAAATTGAATTCATTACATTCAAATATGAACACTTTGACCATGAAACAGAGTAACTAACATTTACTAACCCACATCAATTCTTGAACATTCAAAAACATAAAAATGGAACCATTGTGTGAGCTCATACATCAAACAAGACACAACATAATTTCCTTAACTACTTTAGCAACACATTAACAAACAAAACAAGAAAAACACTTCATAAATTCATAATTCAACTATAAAAGTCAAACCAAAGAGTCAACTTGACTTCTGTAATTAACAATTCAAGATCATTTACAAACTAATAAATGACAGATACATAAACAAAACAAAACAAACCAATTCAAAGATGAAAACTTTAACCATAAAAGTAATAACTATATTTCCTTTTAAGCGAATCAGTAGGCCATACTTTGTCTAATAACTTCAATGTTACATCTCTATGATTCTTTAGGGCTAAAACTTAAAACCCACATAAAAAAGATAACATTTTTTTTGTAAAAAACCAACAAAAGGGTAAGCAAACACTAAACAGTAACAGCATATAAGCAATGAAACAAGATTTAGAAGTGTTTCAAAATCGAAACCCTAAGAAGCTGCTGTATGAGTAAAGTAAAATCAAGAAACAGTATAAACCTGAAATGGTTATGGAGTTTGAAGCAACAGAGATGATGATGATGATGATGATGATGATGATGACGGTGGCGTTGTGTTCGGAGAAAATGAAAACCCTAATAAGTGTCCGCCATTGTTCCTAATTTTGTATTCATTCATTCATGCCCAATTTCCTTCCTTCTTCACTTTTTTTTTTGTTTTTTTCTTTTTGCCTTTACTTTCTTCAACTTTCATGGTTTTTATTACATTTTTTAAGCTTTTATAAAATGGGCATTGACCAACTTTTTATCAAGATTAGTTCTTTTTCTAGGTGTTACAAAAAGTAATTACTTTCTATTCACAATCTTTTAATCCACAACTAATATTTGGACTACACTAGAGTCTATTGTAAGGATGTCGAGTTGGTAGTAATTGTATGAAAAGACGGTCGTTAATCTTGTTAGACAGAAAACGAGATTCTTTTTTCAAGACTCTAACATACAAATTGGTATTTAGTGTATGAAGCAGGAGTAGTAAATGTGAGTATTCAATGAGAACATATTTTTTTTAATCGTTAACGTTGTCTGTTTATAGAAAACAAATGAAATGCTATATTAGATGTCTTTTCTTTTTTTTTTCATTGTGAAAGACTACTTTATCTTACATCCTTATTGTTATTGGTTTATGTCTCCTATGGTCATTTCACATTTAAATAAACATGTGTGTATCACATATATGATACTAATGAGTGTGTGATGATAAAGTTATCGTTCTATGCGAATTCATACACGTGGGTCTCATTTTCTAGATGTGTCATGAAGCTCGATGATGGGCCCACAAAATCCATACGTAATTCAGATGAGACATAACAATCCAGATTTGGTGATCTAGATGGATGCCTAGATATGTTTGTATTCAATGATGGGCCCACAAAATCCAAACGTAATTCAAATTAGACTGAATAATCCAGATTTGGTGATCTAAATGGAGGCCTAGATATGTTTGTATTCGATGATGGGCCCACAAAATCCAAACGTAATTCGCCGTATAATTCAGATTTGGTGATCTAATTGGAGGCCTAGATATGTTTGTATTCGATAATGGGCCCACAAAATCCAAACGTAATTCATATTAGACCGAATTATCCAGATTTAGTGATCTAAATGAAGGTCTAGATACATTAGTATAATAAGTGTAGCATCTTCAAAACTATTAGTGATGTTTTTTAATTTGTAATCCTGCAATAAACCTTTACGAGTAATTTTGAGTATATGCCTATCATATAGCATGTTATAAGAATTGAGTTGAATTGTGTTTATGATATAACATGTTATAAAATTTGGACTTGTTTATAGTATAAAAATGAAAATATTATCCGTTTCATAAGAATAATAGTTAAACATCCCAATCTTTATCACAAGACAATCATTTTGTTTACTATTTTAGTGTGGCTTACTTATAAAAATAAATCTTGTACTTAATCTAATACACAATAATAATTTAATGTAATTTTACACATAGAAAAAATAGTTATGTAAATAATATGTTCATTTATACTTATGAGCTTAGTGAAACTCGGTACATGAAACTTTTAGGCTTGAGCTTATTTACTAAATGAGCTTTAGTTTAGGCCGGAACTCAAGCTTGGCACTATTCGAGTTTTTAACGAGCTGACTTATTACGAACAACCAACCTTGTCTGCACCTTTGTGTCTAGTGTTATCACACACACAATTTTTGCTAATTTTCTCTTTTTGGTTCCAAAGTTTATAACATCAGATATGATCAAACATGTTCACATAAGAAAAGATATACAGTGGTAATGTATAACACACATTTATACTACTAGCAACATGCCAACAATATAATCAAATAACATATACACACACATGGATGGTAGTTGTATTATTATTTTTTCCTATTTATACGCAATTCCATATGCATGCGGGTTTATCAGTGATGCAGAAGAAAGGAAAACCTTTTCTATGTCTGTACTCGAGAAGCCTGCTGCAGAAATACTATCTGCGGTTTCCCTTGTAAGATGGCATCCATCAGCAACCGCCTGCTGCAATGGATCTAACGTGCGTTGTATAACTTTAAGAAAAGTGCCATCTGCTCCAAGAAAATGAAATTATAAAAATGGTTACTTTTGTAATAGTAAGTTAATGGCTCTGATACTTTCTATTGAGTTGATTGCGCTTATTACCTTTGGCAGCTACATGTTCCACGAATATGTAAATCCCACCTGGTTTAAGCACCCTCTTCACCTCTGTACACAATTGAGATGATAATTTAGTACACAAGAAAAATGATTTTAGTCTGATATGAGTTATGACTTTAAACCATTCATGTCGATGCAGATTAGATTAGAAAGAACCATAATGTGATAACGAATCAAAAATAACATACCTTGAAGCGTCTTATTAACATCTTTAACAGAACACAGCACTAATGTACCCACTACTGCATCGATTGAAGCGTCACTGACAGGCAATGCTTCTGCAACCTGCATAAACTCGCCATGTTTATAAAGTTGTAACACACGTTTAATAAGTGAAGATCATGAAGAAGTCATACAGCATGAACGAACTTGAATTGCGTTGAAGGCAAACCGGAAGCTCGCGCTGCAGCTTGAGCGTATTTTTCCATCTTTCTGTTTGGATCTACACCAACTACACTTACATCTAAATTCCCATAGTATTTGAGATTTGGACCTGTTCCTATTCCAATCTCCAAAATATTGGCAGCCTTTCGTGTTAAATTTGCAAAAAGCTGCGACTTATAACCTGCAATCTTGTAAAACAACAGGTGTCATTTACACAAACACAAGCCAGTAAAAACAAACATAGCGGCCTAGCGATGAACCCATTTTGAAACTTTCTTTCTATAACGATCAGTTTTAACTCTAACCCGTTTTCACACTTCCTTACTAAGACGATTTGTTTCAACTTTCAACCCTAGCCCATTTTGGTTGGTACCTGTTTTGACATGAACCAACCAAACTGATACTTTTCTAAATTGACTCATTTTGGTTACTAACCTCAGCTTCATAAGATTTCATTGATGCGTCCATAGCTACAGCATAAAACTCTTCATACCAATCTGGTCTTGGAGGGTGAACCCTGTTCAACACAGCCTTAATAAAGCATTCAAATCCCTTTTACAATTTGTTCAATTCAGTATGTAAGTATAGAAAACAGGCGCATGATTGAGTAGTTAACAAAAGTTAGAATAGAATAGGTACCATGGGATCATCAGTAATTGAATCTGAGGCTATGGATTGATGAAGTGGAATAAGAGATGTGGAGATTGTTGCTAGAAACGGTCTTCTCCCACATAAGCAAACATTGCTCCCTTTGTTACATGATGAAGACGATGACTTGGCAAGGTTTTGGATTGAACGGGACGGGGGTGAATGATTGAATTTGATTTTGAAATTAGCGATGATTGATGGTGAAAACAGTGATGATATACCAACTAACATTTCTGCTATCTACGCACAGCTCCTCTTAAACCAACAAACATATACACTCGTATCATATTTTAATCGAAACTTTGGCCTATTAGTCAAGATAAATCTCAATTCAGAATTGTTTATTCTATCTCATTCTAATTATAACTTAACCTTGTTAATTATAATTTGAGTTGCATATATGGCAAAAACATTAGTAGTCGCGTATTAAAGTGAACCATCTGACATAATCCTGACCCTCTAGAATCTTGATTTACGGTCCTAGCGCATCGTAATCTCGACCTCATGAACTTTATTATTTTCCTAGAAGCCTTATGGATTGCAATAGAGTATGTGAGTCCCGCTTTTGCCACACAAGCAGTCCACATCATCATAGAACTCTATTGTTATGTTTTAGTTGGTTTGGGATCGTTGGTAGGAACTTAGGATTGTCGGTGAACATTTTCTAAGTTCGGATTAATCCTCAACAATATATATTCTGTTTAAGTAGCAACTTATTAAATAGGAACACAAAAAAAGAAAAAATAATAATGTAATAAACAAGTTAGATTTATAAATGATTATAACGATAAATAAGTAAAGATGATCAAGGTTTTATATAAGAAAGGTTGGACCTAAATAAGTAAATTTGATCAATTTTATTGTATAGTATCAAAAAAGATAAAACGTGATACAATAGTTGCATTTAATATAAGCAAACAGATGACATAAGAAATTTATTTTGACCATCATGTAAAAAAAGCCAAACACAACATTCTGAAGATAGCAAGCAAGGCTCTAGAGAGATACAAAAATGATATAGTATCATCAGTCATGTATGTGTTCACAACATTCTGATACAATTGGTACAAAAGTCATGCAAATGTTATTGATACCAGTCACAGAACACTCAGTTCGGATGGTTTTGATCATCAGAATGAGATTTATCATCGCTGGTCATGTCTAAATCAGACGCGTGCTCCTCTGAAGCAGCTAGATTTGGGCTACCACCATCTACTGTTAACAAAAAGAAAGCTCGTTAAGAGAGCAATAAAAAGATTAAGTAAAAAAAAAAGATTCAATCTTTAGACAGAAAACTGCAGGGGACAAAGAGGTTAGAAACTACCTTCACCTTCATCTGCAGGGGCATAAGCTGATCTTCTTGAACGAGTTTGGTGGTGTGGGGTCGGCTGCCAAGATATATATCAAATGAAATTACTGAAGTTGGCTAAAACAGTAATTTTGTAAATAATTGGTGTAATAAACATGAGGGGAACGATCCAATACAGCTAGCTACACGCTTGCACATAATACATGCGAAGCAAAGGGTAAATGGAGAGCATTTGAATGCACCTTTGGCCTGTTTCATTTTTAGCTATTTTTTTACATTTGGTGCCTTTAATCAAATGTTTTCCACACTGAGCGTTTCCATATACACACGTGTATGTTTACAAGTCTAAATCCAAACCATTATGAGAAGAAACTATATACTTTTATGTTTCAAGGGTACCTGTAATTTTGGGCGCAATGCTTCTAAAGGTCCTTTGCTCTTTTGTGATCCCTGGTGTTAGGTGAGGGCAACCATAGCATGAAGCATTAAACTATAAAATAGATCAGGTCATCAAGGTTTGACAAAATTATATTAATACCTTTCCTAGTGCCCAATCTGCAGAATCAAAGAAAGCACGATCATGATCCTGCACATGATCAGGCAAGAAAGCTGTTGGTAACTAGAACTACAAACCCATAACTCTTCTCCAAATTGAGAAAAAAGAATCGAAAGTAGTAGTATTACCTTTGAGATTAATGGCGTTTTCCTTGGTAGTAATCCCCCGTACTTTTTCTTAATTACTGCTTCCTGCACACAATCATTGAAAATATCATACAATGTTAGAGCAAATTCAAACCATAACATTATCAATTTCTCCTTATTATTGCAAATAAACTTTTGTTCTTGTGAATTAAAGATCAAACTATTACTATAACTTTTTACCTTTTTTTCCCTTTTTTGCATTTACCCTTTGACTATTTTCTAGAATCATTCATTTTTACCGATTAAAGTGTCCTGATTAGTTTGTAAAAAAAAATACAAGTGAAATGATTAGTTAAAAAGTATTTTCTTTCAATTTTCTATTATGCACATCAGCTCATATAGCTCAGTGGGCTAGCTTAATCCGAGTAACATGCATTTACTCCCTCTATCCATGAAAACTTCAGTGTTCAACTACAGTGATTATACTAGGGGAAAAACCGTGTATTAACTAAATGCCTTAAATAGCCCTTAAGATAGGCCCAAACTAATATCACACGTCCATTTTTAATGATGACAATCTGCAGATCAGTAAACTGAGATATAAACAGAAAATTCATGGAATGGATGAATCGTACCTCCTGAGCTGGTGATGGCATGGGATTATCCTCGGGTTTTTCTAATTGATTTGCAACTTCTACAGAAGAAGGGTCATCATTTACTTCAACCTTCTGATCATTATCCACAATATTCAGGTCTTTAGTGTTCTCATTCCCCTCCGACATTTTCTGTGTATAAATTCACCCAATGTCTTCTGTGACATTATTTCAAGATTTCCATAATGAAAAAGAGATGTACAAAGCAATACCGCCAATAATAGGTCTAGCCAATGTCATACAAAACTAACTTAAGATTCAATTAGATAGTTAACACCACCAAAATTATTACATATAGAAATAGTTAGTGTTAAACTAGATGAGCTCTTCCAATCAACCCAACAGATTATACCCAAGAACTTGTATATGACCAAGCAAGTCGATCAACTCGTTTATTATTATGAAAACTGCATGACTAAACTATTAACTATTACATAGCTTTTATATAACCAACTCGAATGCATCCTTTCTACCTGATTCGAATACTTATTAAATTAGGAAACAATAAAGATAAACTTGATAATTAAGATAGATTCTAATAACAATACAAATGGTTATTAGGTTACCAAACCGACCTTAATGAAATCTAACATCGTGTCTCGTTTAATAGTTAGTTGATTATGATAAATCAGTTTCTTCTTAAAACACGATGAACCTATATATCAAAGGAACTTTTATACACTGATCAAGCATATATGAGATATTAGGGCATTTCATGAACCTAAAAAACATGGAGAAACAAATCTAAACCGCCAAACCTATTCAATCAAATTGATCAATCTTACAATCAGTTGTGAAACGAAAAACTCGACAACAAACCTAAACACTCGATCAATCCAGTTTAAAATGAAAAAAACAGTGCAAAAAACGTATAATCATCAAATTATGTAACAATCAATCCCGAATTATACAGATTTTAGTGAGTATCTACATCAAACAGACGGAAATACAGCAGCAAAAGACAAGTTTATAATAAGTATAACTGAATTGGATTAAAGTTGAAGATTGATCAGCAAATTGTGATTGAAGTTACCTGAGGAGGAGGATGATGATATGTGTTGTGTTGCGTTGCGTTGGGAGTGTCCACTCTTGTCTGCGTAATTCAGAGGCTGTTGCCTTCTATTCTATTTCCAAGGACCAAATTATTTTCTTTTTATTTCTTTTCCATTTCAAATTCCAAATTTAATATATTTTAATAGACATGGTACCCGAGAAAGCTGATAAAATCCACACCGTGGACTATCTGACCCTACATGAAACTTTATTATGTCTCAAGCTCATCTAGGAAAAACCTCCGGCCCAACCTAAAATCTCTCATTATGTCTTATGTTAGACTTGGTCTCAAGAACTTCTTATTTAATGAAATTTTAGGTATCTCGTCTCAATCACTTGAGTATGAATAATTTCATGAAGTTAATTTTTTGAGAGGAAAATTTAATACATATGTAAATTTTAATGTTATTATTTTATAGGAGTATGGAAGATGATAATATTTTTACGGTACTCGTGAGATTATAATTTATAGTTTATTCTAACGACTATTTAGTTGTTAGAGTTTTTTAGTTTTCTTATTTTTATTTAATGTACAGTGTATTTCTGTTGATCAATCAAATAACATCAAAGCCCGATCTCTGTCATTGTAAATGTTGGCTTCCTAAGCAATGAGGTGTCACTATAAATGTTAGCTTCCTAAGCAATGAACGACGAATTCGTCTCTTCGTGAGACAGCCATGGCTTTCCCTATATTGACGTTGGTGATGGTGGTGGTGACGGTAGTGAGTTTCATGAGGAGAGAAAGTATTCAAAATAACATGTGAAAAGACCAACAAAATGAGGCTAGGAGTTGACAGGTTCCTTTCTAAAATTTAGAAGTTGTTTGGTGGCTTTTATTGATTTCATTAAGAAACTATCAGCATCTTAATGAAAACCCTTCTAATCATTCAGCCTTTTAATTTTAAAACTCAAAAGTATTACAAAACTGAAACTAGAAATTGCACTTTTTCAATATATATACAACAATTAGGCTATTTGTCTTTCATTATAGTGGTTCTTATTTTTCAAGAAAACTTTATTCCGTATTGAAATTTGAACATACCCACTTTAAATTACTTACCAAAAGTATAAACAATAGTCAAGAAAGGATTTTGCATAATATGCAAAGATGCTAGAACCGGATCCTGAGAACAACTGAATCAATTATGGTGCCAAGCCGGAGTTTATTACAGTTTAATAACAACCCACAAAAACTTAATGTAGTCACGGCCTTAAGGCATAAAACGATTAAGGTCAATGTTCTGAAGCATCAAAGTATGGAGTAACATACGAATACAAGATATTACATGCCACCGCCTCTGCTTCTATCCTGCATCTCAGCAGCCTGCTGCTCCTTGAGCTTTTCAACAATTTCCAGGATTCTTGGATTGAAGAAACGATCATTAACGTATTTCTTCTCTTCAGCTTGTATCTCCTTTATAGCACTTGGATATGGGTTTTGAGGGGGTTTTGTTCCTCTTATTCGTGCAATTTCTTTCAGACGTTTGTATGCCTTCTTTTTGTTTTTTTTCTGTAGCCGATACTCCGCCTGTAAACACAGATGTGGTATCTTTTATGCATAATCCCTCAAAAATCAATTTGTTAAGAAATGAAGATCATTATTGAAATAATGTAGTTTTAAACCATATTGGGCAATAACTGTTTATAATCAAATATAAATAAATTCTTGGGAAACTATTCATGTCGTTTCAACCCAACCCGCATATATAGTTTAATGCTACCCGACTCATCCATTAAGCACTTGAATTAAGAGGGATAAAGTTTGTTGATACTTACATCTGCAACATCTATAGCTTCCTCTTCACTTACACCTTGCTCCTTCAACTCTAGCACCCGCCAACCAAATATACGTGATGGGGTCGGGTCAAAATCACAAATTCTATCGGATAAAAAAACGTGTCAGTGCTTGTCATGAAAATAGAGAGAATAATAGAGATACAGGGGAAGAAGAAGTACTTAAGAGGATCTTCATGCAATGATTCAGGATGCTTCTTATAGAACTTATTGATATAAACATCCTCAGGGAGGCAGATCCGTTCAACTTTCTTTTCAGCCCGAGGAAATACTGCAGGTGGAGACCTACAAATGTTTAATAAATAAGTATTCATAGAGACTTAATTGACTGATAAAACTGAAGAGCTAAAACCAAATTTATATAAAGGCCTTGATAAACAAAGTACATACTTTTCCATGGCTTTAAGCCAAACAGGTTTGGCCATGGCCAAACCGTTTACCAGCTTTCTTGTTTTTGTAAGCAAGTCACCTTTTGTAAACGACATAGCTTTACTTCTGCAGAACAGCTTCAAGGTGGTAAAACACGAGCCTATAAACTTAATAACTACAGACTAGCAAACTTCATTATTACAAAAAAAACATTAACTTAAAACTAACTTGCTAATCCTCAAGTTAAATCAAGTAAAAAAGAAAATAAGGTTACTTTAAACCTTAAAAGAGCCCAAAAAACCCAACCTTCCACCGGTTTAACAACAAACAAACATACCCGGTAAAACCCACATATAGTAGGGTCTGGGGAGGGTGAGATAAGGGCAAACCGTACCTCTACACCAAAGCATATAAAGGTAGCACCAAAAGAAACCCAAAGGCACAAATGACGATACCATTAGAAGCACACCATAACAAAGTTAGTAGAGTAACATAGCAACTAATTTCATGAGCAGGGCTATGTATTGCACACGGACTGACAAAAGTAATAATGTACGTTTATATAACAACTTTGATCAAAAGCTACCAACAGACAAGAATTGTTGTCAAATAAAAAACTTACTGGACCACAGGTCTACAGTTTTAAGTATAAGACTTAGAAATGGCAGAAGAGATGTCGTGTGTATGTATATGTACAAACACACAATTAAACTCATGACTGAAATTGAAGAAATCAGTTCTAAAGTTTGGACTAACCGAACCTCCAAACTCTAATTCTAGACGTAAGTCACGTAACAGGTGGTTTGAATCAGAACGGTCCAATTGGATGGTTTCTAAAACGAGTTGAACAGGTTCCACTCAGGTAGAGTCACTACTAGCACTCTTTTCTATATAACTATTCAAAAAAAAACTCAGCTACAAGGAAAAATGAAAACTTTTAGCACAATTTCATAAGAGGAAATGTAGCTATATGAAAATCACGACAACATCTTAATAGAAAATGCAAAATCAACTAGATGTGACACAAAAAAATGCTACTAAGAATTTACCAAACTTCCTCCATCAAACATTAACAATGTGAATTAACTTTATTAGTTCATGCTGCTGCTGCATATACTTCGTTTTTTTATATATATAAACTTGATATGCAACAAGAATTGACTACAAAGAAACATCAAGCAAAAGTGATTGCTAAATCATTTATCTAAGAGAGCTACACATTTTCTAAGGTTTATAACCGTCATGACATCGGCTTCAAGGATCGGAGAAAACAATATAGAGAAACTAACCTGATAGGAGTCGCCGGTATCTTTTTCACCGGTAAAGGAAACGAACACTGAAAATATGAAAGTAGGTCGAATTCGCACAGCATAGATCTTGGTTGGGCTTTTGGTTCAAACCCGAATCCGAATTTTAGACGGAGCAAAATGTACTCGAGGGTTTTATTTCGGGTTAATTCTATAGACTATAGATTGTAGACTGTTTTTTTAAGCGTGGTTTTTTTTTCCGGTTAAATTTTTTAAGTTTGTAAGAAGATTGTTTTTTTTTCTTTAACTTCTGCAGATGAAATAGACTGAAATTTAAATATAACTGATTTATTAAACTTAAATAATAATCGTAAAAACACAATAACACTATGTGCTTACTCATATATTATCGACATGATGCGGTGCAATGTGCTTCAATCTCGTCTTCATCAGCATCTAAGTTCACATGCGTATTTTGTACCGTCACATTAGGGTGATCGTGATATGTAAAGTACTCATCACTCAAACCCTCTTTCCTTATAAAGTTATGTAACGCGAAACATACAATGGTAATTTCCTTTGTGTAACCAACTGAAATGGTGTCATCCTCTTCAATACAGGGAATCGTGCCCAAGACACCAAAAGCACGCTCGATGATGTTCCGAAGTTTTGCATGTGCATGCTTAAATTTTTCTTTATTGGTCAATGCACGTCTTCAACTAAAATCTCCTACGATATAGAGCCATAAATCCCCGTATGTGTGCATATGCGACATGACAAAGATAATATTTTTCTGTAAAGATACATTTTAATTTGAAATAAAAACAAATATATTAATATTTAACAAACAATATGTCGGTGGAAACAGGAATGGTGCATCTGAATCTGATAATGCCTCTGATAATATTCTAGCATCTTGTGCTACCCCTTCCCAACCAGCCACAATGAATGTAAAAACCATATTAAAGTCACAAAATGCTAATACGTTTTGATAATAATCCCTTTTTCCCATTCCTCTATAAAAATCTTGTTTATTAGTATGAACAACATGTTTCAAGGTTCCATCTAATGCATCAATGTTCATTTAAAAATCTGTCATAGCCTCTTGCTACGTCCTAGAATGTTTGGATTTGGATTGAAAGAAGTTGGTACTATCATATCTTTGACGAAAAACATCATTTTATCGAAGACTTCATAAAAAAATTATGAATTGTTTGCATTGAGTGTTCAACACCATTTGAACATGCAAACCCATTTTAAGACGCTATATTTAAATTACAGGCAATTTTAACAGACTGCGAAAGTTAAAAAAGAACAAATAATTTTATTTTTGTAGATTTTCATTGCTTTTGTATCTTCTTTTTCAGTTAAAGAATACCTTTATATACTTATCACTAAAAAAATTCCCACTAAATAAACAATAAAATTTTCAAATATATAGATAGAATAGTAATTTTGTTAAATACTTATGAAATATCCATAAAACGTTGCGAGAAAATGCCAAATTCTTTTGTCAAATAATACAAACAATACGTGTCAACACCATTTGAACATGCACACCCCATTTTCAGACGCTATAGACTAACATTGAAGAAACCTGACTGAACAGAACCGCCATTGGTACACAACTCTATAACACCACCTCACCTCACCTCTCCTCATTCGCCATAAACGCCGATTATCGCTCATTCGTAAGCTTACTCTCGTCTCCCTCACTATACACATGCTTCTGATTTTGATGCTTTCACTGTGATTCAGTTTCAATAAGCTTCTCTCTTACGATGCACACTCATGTTTCTGTAATTAACCATAAATTCGTGTTCGTATTGATCAATTGGTTTTGAATCTGTGTTTCTGCTACTCGTTTGGCTTTTTGATGATGTTTTCGTTTGAAGTTACGGTGTTTATATATAGCGTGAATTGAATTCGGATGTCATGAAGTTTTAGTAGTTGATAAATTATACGTGATGCGATTTATCATGTCTGGATTGTTAGTTTCGATGAAGTATGGTGATGTATTACTATTTTAATCAAAACATTAGAAATTTGTTTATGAAATTCAGTTGAGCGCTTTTTTTTGGCTTTTGATTTTATCAAGTTGTTTGGATGCAAGCTCAAAATAGATTTTTACTTCAGTGATGATGCATAACTTTGTGTTCATATTGATGAATTGGTTTTGAATCTGTGTTTGTGCTACTTCATTTGGCTTTTTAATGATATTGTTAATAGATCATACAAAATGTGACTTAGCACGTCTCGATTGTTAATTTCTATAAAGTATGGAGATGAATTGCTATTTTTATCAAAACATTAGGAGTTTGTTTATGGAACTCCGTTGAGCACTTTTTTTGGCTTTGATTTTATCAAGTTGTTTGGAAGCAAGCTCAAAATACATCTGTACTTCAATGAACTCTGATAGCAAAATCCCAGAATTTTGATGCTTCAATAGTTATATCAGTGTTTAGATTTTGAATTGAAAATATCAATAGTTAATGTGTGGACATGCGTACTTTTTGCCCAATTTTGTTGCATTTGGTATTTTGGTTCTCGCAAATGGGGTCAAACTTGTTGTTAACAAGCCATGTCGAGTAATTGGAAGGTTTTTGTTTTCTAATAGAGCAAAATACTTGAGTCTTGAGGTGAGTGTGTACTTAATCATGAAGTTTGGAAAGGAGTTTAAGCAGCAGAAGGTGCCTGAATGGACAGAAGCCTACATGGACTATAACGGGCTCAAAAGAATATTACATAAAGTCCAACAATTCAGAAAACGTGAAGAACCTCCGTCGCCAATGAGAATTTCACAGGAGTTATCATTATACAAACCCTTTAGTGGTCTAGATGTAAAATCTAACTCTGAAGAGACTAAAGGTGACGTTGAGGACCAAGTGATAGCTGTTGAAACTGTACAAAATGGTGATTCTAGAGAAGTATACAACACCAATTTTCTGCCGTCACCTAAAGAAGGAGAAGAGAGCGAGGTAATGTTTTTTGAGAAGCTTGATGAGGAGCTTAACAAGGTTAACACCTTTTATAGGGACAAGGTGGAAGAAGTGGTTGAGGAAGCAGCTTCATTAAATAAACAAATGAATGCTTTAATAGCATTGCGGATCAAAGTCAAACAACCGGATATAAACAAATGCCATATTCAGAGAAATGTCTCCATGGATAGCTCTGCTAGTTCAACTGAATCCTCAGAATCTAATTTGACGAATAGAGAAGATACATTAGGTATGCGCCATACGAAACATTTTGAAGTGGATAAAGAAAAATCTTGAAATAATAGGGTTGCCTACGGGTACCGAAGGGAACATGATTAACATGAAGAGTAACCTTTACTGAAAACATCTAATCACAAAGTTCACTATAGCTATATACACAAATGATTGTTATTGCAGTTATATTTTAGCATGGATTGCTTATTAATGAATCCTAACTTCTTTTTGTTATTTTGAGTTCATAATTGGCAGGAGGAAGGCATCTGGACGAGGAACTCCAAGGTGAGATGATTAATTCATATCAACTGACAGATTCTTCTGCTTTATCCCCGTGGTAAGAAATTTTCAATATCATCGTTCCACCTTTTATTTTAAAACTGTTCTGAATTGCAGAGAACAGGCATACGGATGCTAAATTTGATGAGGAAAGGATCGATGATGCGTATAGAAACGGGGTGAATTCTGATAAATATGAATCGGATCCTTTGGATGTCCTTGACCGTGTAAGGATTAACAATACTCTCGAAAGCCCAATCTCAACCATCAGGAGTGTCCTTAATGATTCAAAAGATAAGGATCTGAGATTTAAGAAAGATGAGCTAAAAGAAGCAGAAGGAAAGCTGAAAGTTGCTTTTATTGAGTTCTACCGTAAGCTTCATCTTTTGAAGCATTACAGGTGGCGATGATGAAATTTTATAGATGTTATACTGCTGGATAGCATTTGTAGTTGAACCATGACAGTTTTCTTTTTGTTTATGGATGTAACAGTTATGTTAATCTCCTTGCATTTTCGAAGATACTGAAAAAATATGAAAAGGTCAGGAAACTACTAAAATACTCCAAGCCTATTATAATCATGAATGGATGGAACTTGCTTTTATGTTTTAAACTTCTGTTTTGTATGTGCAGGTTGCATTAAGAAGGGCAGCAAGGTCATACATGAAAACTGTGGATGATTCTTACATTGGGAGCTCTGATGAGGTTTGCATTACATGTTTATTTTTTCGAACCCCAAATCCATATTCTACCAATAGCTTACCTATTTAGCCAACATAACAAAACACCCACATGTGGGCTTGGTTGATTGGATCAACTTTGTGTTGGGTATGATTTGTTTGCTCTTGGTCCACCTTGGCTATCATCTTGTAACGCTTAATTGGCGAACAATTTATCGTTTTTTTATTTGTTGGTGAGAAAACATATGGAAGGAAAAAGTTAAATTAGTAGTTCTTTAAAGGTAATGTGTGATATTTTTACGATTTAGGTTACTCTTCTTCTGGATAGAGTGGAGGGTACTTTTATCAAATACTTTGCAGACTCTAACCATAGAAAAGGTATGAAACTTTTGAGGCCAAAACGAAAGAGAGAAAAACACAGGGTAACATTCTTTTCAGGTACATAAGCAACCACCATCACACAAAGTTACTCAATTCAAGCTCTAGATATCATGATCTTTGAATTTTAACAAAAAGTATATGATGCATTTTCCTGTTAATTTCAGGATTCTTTTTAGGTTGCTCAATTGCGCTCGTGATTGCTATCATCTTACTTATACAAGCAAGGAAAGTAATGAGTAAAGAGGAGCATGCTATGTATGTGGAAAATGTTTTCCCTCTTTACAGGTGATGTAACTTTATCTAAAGGAAATAGAAACGATACCCCTGGTCTACTTATGTTTTATCAAATTCTTGATTAACTTGCAGTTTATATGCCTATATAATCCTACACATGCTTTTGTATGCTGCAAATATATACTTCTGGAAGCACTGCCGAATCAACTACCCCTTCATATTTGGTTTCAAGCAAGGAACTGAATTAAGCTACCAGGATGTATTTCTCTTCAGCACGGGTCTTGCAGTACTGACGCTTGGCACCTTTCTGGTTCACTTACACTTGAAAGTGGATTCTGTTAACTCTGTCTATTCCAAGTATACAGAATTAGTTCCATTGGGTTTACTCATTGTATGATGTGTAATCATTTCTCTAGCTTTCGCTTGCAAGAATATCAATTTTCTAAATTTGTTTAATTTCATTGTGCAGGCTTTTCTCGCCATCTTTTTCTGTCCTTTCAATATCTTGTACAAATCCAGCCGTGTATTTCTTATCCGATGTCTATTTCGTTGTATCTGTGCTCCTCTCTACAAGGTATTCAATAGGTTCAAGACAAATAATCCAAAGTTATATACATGTTTATACGTTTTGTTTTTTCCTTTCTTTATCAGGTATCACTTGCTGATTTTTTCTTGGCAGATCAGCTGACTAGTCAGGTTTAACTTTAACACAATTGTAACTATATTGGTCAGTCATGCTTTGTAGCCTTGTTATTCATCTCATTACTTAAAATTTTGTTACCTCAGGTTCAGGCCATGCGGTGTTTAGAGTTTTACATTTGCTACTATGGTATGAGATGGTATCAGAAGGAAGAGAAGTGCCATAGTTTGGATCTCTACAATGTCTTCTATATTATTATAGCAGTTATACCATATTGGCTTCGATTCATGCAGGTGCCTTCATACTTCTTTCTCATGAATGTTTTTAGGGTATTGATTTTTTTAATAGAAAATCACATACAAAGTCATTTTATTGTGTGAGAAAAAAATGGCTACTTTCATGTTTTTCTCTCTGCTTAGTCATATTGTTTCAAGGAAAAAGGAAAAGAAAGGGTTGACAAGTGGTATGGTACTTGTAGTGTGTTCGACGACTGTTTGAAGAAAAAGACTGGGCTCACTTGTACAATGGTTCAAGATACTTCTTGACAATAGTTGCAGTAGTAGTTAGAACTGTGTTTGAATTGAAGATGGGCACAACTTGGAAGGTTTTGGCGCTTGTGAGTTCAATTGCTGCAATTATGTTCAACACATATTGGGATATAGCTATAGATTGGGGACTTCTACAAAGAAAATCAAAAAACATGTTCCTTAGAGACAAGCTTGCAGTATCGCGAAAATATGTGTACTTTGTGGTGATGGTACACACATACAACTCAATATTAATTTTTCACCTATTGTTTTTTTTCCTTTTAATATCTACCTGCTTGTATTGTTTTGCAGTTATTGGATGTTATACTAAGACTTGCTTGGCTACAATTAGTGCTGAAATTTAACATTCGAGTCCTGAAAGGAACTTCCATATCAAGCCTATTTTCCTCCCTGGAAATTTTCCGACGTGGGGTATGGATGTTTTTCAGGTAATATTAGTTAACAAGGATCATTTAACAATGATAATATATTTAGTTAACATTGTCACATCATGTAATGTATATTTTACACATCCTTAATTTTTTAAAGATAAACCCACAAACGGTAAAAGAGGAAGAGCCACATTGGGCTGCTCGTCTGTGGTGTCCATGTTGATGCCACCACCTTCATCGGTGTTGATGCCCCGTTGCAGGTGCTCTTAGTTAGTTAAAGAGTCTGATGAGATTATTGTATGTGTCTGAGCAGGTTGGAAAATGAGCATTTGAACAACGTTGGGAAATATAGAGCGTTTAAATCTGTCCCACTTCCCTTTAGTTACTATGAAGAAGAAGACGGCGACAAAGACAAGGATGAGTGAAATATTTTTAGCATTTTTGACACTCTAACAAAAATATGATACTCATGAGCATAAGGTACAGATCTGGTTGAAAATTTTAGATTTTGTACAGTCTTCGTAAATAATGCATAATGCCAAGCTGAGTTTTTTTTCCTACAAATTTGTAAGAAACATTTGATCTTTCATAGTCATAAATTCTCAAGTGTAGGTCCGCTAATTTTGCGATCGAAGTCCGAAGTTATTATAAACGGTTATCACATATTCAGAAATAGACATGAACCCACATTTTTATGTTCGTTATTGTCTTTGAAATAGACACCAGTTTGTTTTTTTGCACCACATCATTAAGTCGTTACAAGTTGATCGCGTGTTTCAACAATTTGAATAAGAGGGGTGTTCTGTATGCACTTATGTTCAGTGTCTCAATATGAAGCGTGTAAATATTGTTTTGGATACTTACCCTAGGAATATGTTACCGGTTATATCGATTTTAAAGCCGAAAAAATGCATACACGCACCAAGGATGATCGTCATGCCCTTGGGGCTGGTTTTATTTTCTAAAACTACCTAATTTGACAGCTTATACAGTAGTTATATCCTCCGTCGTCCACAAATGAGGGGTAAAAGAATCTGAATTATAATGCAATTAACAATTGCTTAACACTTTATCCAACAAGTTTTTATAGTAGACGAGACATTATTAACATGCCATACGTTAAGACTTCGTTAGAGTGGTATTGTGTTTAGCAATGATGATGAATATTGTTAAAAAGTGTCATTAATTAGTCAAAATGTCAGTCAATATTGGTTGTACATTTCCTGTGTCGTATGTTACTGTTGTAATGTTGTATTGACATTGTACATGCATTGACGATGGAAACAAAATATGACGATGAAAACACGATGATGGATATGAGAGACGTAAATTCATATTTTCATAAAGAAAAATTCAGATAGATGTCACAGCTCACATCATTTACATGTCATTAACTTCGAAAGTGAGCGTTATGATTTTAATTGGTCAATCAGTCATAACTTCTTCGATTATTAAAAATAACTTTCATACTTTTAACATTAATTAAATAATAAACATTAATTAGTTCATACCAAACAACAAACCTAGCTAATAGTCTCCAAGCAACATGAAAAGCAAATGCCATTGACTCCAAATTACTAGCATATTTGCAAGAATTTCCCACCTCCAATTTCTCCATCCATAATCCATGATCCCCTAAAATCATCATCCTAATACATTTCCATCCATCAAACCGAAAGATATTCGATCTTGCTAAAAAATGACGGTTGAGCTCGTTGTTTTTATGCTAATCCTACCATATTTATCAACCATCACAAAATCGATCCGTTTTAATGTTGAATCAGGAGTCACCAAATGCATAGCCGAAGACCTTAGAATTAACTCTATGACAGTTGGTGAATACTCCGTAGTTAACCCGAATGAAGGACAACCCTTGCCTGAACATCACAAAATCTATGCTGGGGTAAACTTCTTCTAAGTTTTTTTCTAGTCAAAGTTTCTCTTTATGTGAATTATGTGGTTAGCTCGTTTTTTCTTTCGAGTTCACAATTTGGTTCCAAAGCAGTTGGAAAATACCACCTAAGTAAGGGTTACCGAGGCTCAGATCATACATGGGTCAAACGAAACCAAGGCTCGGATCATAATTAACGAAATGATTAAAAACATATATAAACACGTTCAACTCGTTTTATCTAGTTATGACACGCATAATAAGTTTAACTAATTGTGTTAAATATTAAAGTGCTTATATTTAATCATGTTGAAGATGCATAGAACTATATACATTTAACGTGCTGTGTAACCTACTTATTAAGGATGACCATGTAAGTAAACGATACCTTTTGCTATTTTAAGACCAATTAACATGTTTTGCTACTTTTAAAGTTAGGAGCAGTTTAGTACCTAATCAACCAAGTTTAAGGCACCAAAATAATATTTACTTGCAAATACAGGTTTTTGCTGAAAACGAAAAACGGTTTCATGACGCAAGAGGTGTCGAATCAGGGCAATTCGGGTTTAAAGTTGTGGAGGACGGGAAGCATTTTGCTTGCTTTGCTACCATCAACCACAAGCCTGCGGTTAACACCACTGTAGATCTCAATTGGAGGTCTGGTGTGCATACTGAAGGTTGGAGTAAGGTTGTCAAGAAAGGTTCTTTAGAGGTAAGGATCAAAATCACATGAAAAAACAATATTTTATTATAATCAGTTTATTTTTAAATTTAACTAGTTATTTTTTCGCCTCGTTCTTTGTGCGGGGTTAAAATACGGGTGAACGAACAAAAATTACGACAATAGAACCATCAACAACAACGGTGCCGAACAACAAACAAAATATCCGGTTGCAAGTGCCATCGGCACCTTCCAACTCCGGTGAGACGGTCGAAGTAAAATTGTATTACTTTGGCCCTCATGGGTCCGGCTCGTTGGAAACCATGAAAGCAAAGTTTGAAAACCATAAAAGGAAAACTTCATGAGCAAGCTCTAAAACACCATATTTATTTTAGTCGTTATGCTCGTTGAAAATCATGAAAATGATGCTTAGCGCCAAAAAAAAAAAGAAAAAAAAAAGAGAAGAATATCTCACAAAAGACTATTTTAAGTAGTTGCATATTAATATATAAAGTATATAAAATATATGGAATGATCGGTCTTATTGTTTACAGGCTATGGAATTAGAGTTAAAGAAATTGGAAGTCACAACAAACTGGATTCATGAGGAGATGTTATATCTTCGAGAAAGGTTGGTCCACAAAAACGAAGGATAACAATACTGAGTTTTTAATAATAAAAGTTAACAATCACCTTAGATCAATCTCAGTTTGGGCATTTCAGCTAATGGGTCAAAAATCATAAAAGTTATTACATATTTTCTTTTGTGCGGGCTGTGACACGTGATCATTGGACCTGAACACGGCACATATTTATTTGAATCAAATACATTAACTCTAGCTCGAAAAACACTTGAAATCACACGAACCAAATGAACGATAAACATGCTAAACGAGTGGTGGGTTGATCTGTTTTATTAGTCAGTCTGTTTAGCAAAATATGTAAAACAAGTCAGCCTGAACACAACTACATGACCTGTTAGCTATGACAACATAAAAATAGATTGTTTTCGTATTGTGTTCATTTTTTTTGTTATAGGGCATAGATGAATGACACCCAACTCTGCGGTTGTGACCTGAGCTACCTTCAGACCATATTAACATATATTCCTTTTTAAGTTATGTTTTATCTGACATGTTTGAATCGGTATATAAATGATCTACAGGTTTCACCTCTAGACAAATGTTACATTGTTATGTTGTGATTATTATTTATTACTGCAGGGAACAGCAGATGCTAAAGCAAAACATGAAAACAAACTCTATAATGGGTTGGTCGAGTTTGCTTTCGTTGTTTCTTTGTTTGTCTGTTGCGGGCTTGCAGGTATGGCACCTAAAGTCATTTTTCGAAAAGAAGAAGATCATTTGATTTTTATCTCCTTTGAGCCTTTTACTTATAGGTATAATGTACTAGTTCTACATATGTGACATGCTTAAAAGGGAACATATATTAACCTTGTCTGCAATCTATATCTCCGTACTAAAACTTTGATAGATACTCAATTATCGAGCTACAACTGGCACATCACCTATTCCAAACTCATATTCTCTAAATGTGCTTGAGTTTGCGTAAAATTGGGTTCCTATAGCAGTTGCCATAAACTTAACAGCTCAAGGAAAAATGAGGCGAAACAAGCCTACTCCACATGCATCACAAACTTTAATCAAATAAACCTCTAGTACCCGGAGAAAAAACCTATACTCATCAAACATAGTTTTCTAGAAAAAAGTAGAGAATTTATATAATTTACAACAAAAGTATCACAAGAGTGAGGTGGAAACTTTCTTTGAGTCTCACGAAAGATAAGAATAAGAAGACGAAATGAAATTTATGAAATCATGAATATACTCACAACATGATACCTTGTAAAGAGTGGTTTGAAGGTATCATCAGGCTTCAGAGTTTGAGAACCGGAGAATAGTTTTTGTTCTCGATCATATATCAAGATGAAAAAATGTTCCAATGGTGATCTGTTGACATCTTTTCCTTGATTTTTTCAAGGCTCTTTAAAATCTCCAGGAATGAAGGTCTCTTGTTCATGTCTGCATCCCAGCAACGCTCAGTCAATCTGTAAAATAAGATAGGAAATTACCGCCACGAAATGCTAATTACCAGAGAAAATGGTAGATTGTTGTTGAATTGATCACCATGATCTCAAAATGTGGGCAAATAGGATTAATATAAACAAAGGGAACCAACTTCTTAAAACATGAATAAATAGGGTTAATTGCATATGATGAATTCATGAAACTGGAATGAGGTTGAGGTAGATTAGACATACACTCTCAGTTCAGGACTGTAATTTTTTGATCTAAAAGTAGGCCGGAGCCCATCAGCTGCACACTTTGCTGCTTCGTAAGGTTCATAGTTTGATAGCGGTGGATCTCCTTCAAGCATCTATACCAAATGGTTAAAATTTTATTTGCTTTATACCAATTACCATAACTTTTACCACAACACAAATTTATTACCTGGTACAGTATCATTGCAAAAGAGAACACGTCGACTTTCTTATCATATTTGCGGTGCTTAAAGACTTCAGGAGCCATATAACGATCTTTGGTTGTATGCCATGAAAAAAGGAATAGAAAAATCAAGAGGGTATGAAGTGGCTAATTTTACAAACCAAAAAACTCACTAGCAAAAGTTCTTTTAGGTTATAGGCATACAGCTCCCTGTTTCGCCAGTCATTTTGTAGACATCGTGTGAATTCTGAACCCTGATTAGTTTGCTTAGTCCAAAGTCACCAACTTTAAGATGGTCAGCATTGGAGTTTACTAAAAGAACATTCCTGAAAATAAAAGACTATAGATCTAAAAAAAATATGCACGGAAGAGACAGAAAAGCTTAGTGTTCTTAATGTGGAAAATTTACAAACCTTGGTTTTAAGTCTCTATGAATTATGACATTTGGCTCAGTATGCATATACGCCATGCCTCTGAAGAATAAAAGAAAAAACTTACTTCAATATATACTTCTCAACTGATATCAGAAAATAAATTAAAATGAGAATAACAGACATGTAACCTGGCAATGTCTAAAGCAAAGTTTATAGCTGTTGATGGATTAAGAGCACCCTTCTCCTTCAGGTACTGATGAAGATCACCCTGCACCCGCAGATCATTTTTAATAAACTTAGGACTGAAACTTTCCTTGTTTATGTTAACTAATAATTATTCAATTAATAAATACCCCTCGTAAGAACTCAGTAATCAGCATTAAGGGTTTCTTTTCGGTAACAGCTCCAAGAAATTGGACTATATTAGGGTGGCGAAGCTTGACCAGCAAATTCACCTCATGCCTAAAGTCCTGACTGATAAGAGAAATTCACCAAATCCCAAGTTTAAAAACATAGAAATGAGCTAAATATCTTGAAATTAATTTAGGTTAATTAAAATGTTACTCACATCACGAATCTGTCATCTGAGAGACTTGGAAGTATACGTTTCACAGCTACAGGTGTTCCACGCCAATTTGCTCTTAGAATCTCACCAAAGGACCCCTAAAAGGAGTAATTATCAATTACATAAAACACAGTGTGATAGCTTAATCATGGTTCATTTAATATGGTTGTACTGCTTAGCAGAAATGAAAAAAGTCACTCAAACCTTTAGTGCATTCTTGCCTATTCAAATATTTGCACATAATTAGGATTATAAATTCACAGCTAAAGATGGGGAATGAACCCATTAAGGCAAACATTGATGTGGACTACATCATGTTAAGAATATGATAGCCACTATGAACAACTAGCTGACTGGATATAGCAATGAATACTTGTAAACCTACCAATGTATCTTATTCATAAAACAAAAGGATCACAATCTCTTTTTGATATATCACAAAGCAATTATCTTTCATTCTTCCTTAAGAACACACCCATATTTGTATGTCTGAAGACGTGAGGAAGATGTCTAGACAAAGTTGGGAGACTTTTATTGCAAAATATAGGAAAAATATTAATATAAAAAAACAATTTTTCCTATGTGAGTTTCGGATCACCGAGGTGTTAAAGAATGATAATACACAACAGTGGTCATTGATTCTTGCCTCCAACTACTTGAAATACGAACTGAAATCATGTGCAACACTGTAAAATCATCTCAAAGGAAATTGCATAGTGATCTAACTTAACACAGACATTATATTCGAATGCAAGAAAGATACATAAATTGCATAAAGATCCACATCATATAGCTTGCTTAAAGAAGCTAACACAAAACTGTATGATAGTAGGATTCTCAGCACTGGCCACTGGTATGAACAATTTCCAAAATACTATGTCACTATATTTGACACATGCCAAAGTCATTTTTACACTAATTGGATTTTATGACAATGGAGGATGCATAATCAACACTAATTTGTCTTAACATTACACTTAACTCTGATATAATCTTCTTTTATTTAACGGTAATTAGTGCATAACTACTTACATGTTCTTGTAAAACATATTAATAATATTTCAGCAAACAAAACCACTTACATGTTCTAGTAAAACATATCAATAATATTTCAGCAAACAAAACCAGACCTTGCCTACAATGTGTGAGCTTGTGAAATCCAACTCCATAGGGTCAATTTCCCAGTCACACTTATTTGGAAGAGGGGGTAACACAGGCTTTGGTTCAGAATGGCTTCCATCCTGGCCCTGCACCAAAAATGCTAAATATTTTAAAGCCTATAAAAGCATACGAGTAAAATGTGAGCAAGCAGAAGTTGAGGGTATTTCTGCCCTGCACCAAAGATGCTAAATAATTTAAAGCCGATAAAATCACATGAGTAAATGTGAGTAAGCATAAGTTGAGACTATTTCTATGATTTTAGGAAGACTCAAACTCAGGCCTGACGATATTCAACTTTTTTTCACTCGAATTTTACATTTGGTATTACTTACTTTCCAATTTATGGCTCCAAGTTTACCTCCCCCAGTCCCCACACTGAAACTTGTTGCATATTTTAGATAACCCAAAACGAAACTTGTCGCATTTCTTGGAACAATGTGAATATAAGGTATGCACAAGGCACCATTCAGCTATCATCTCATCTATTAAGCCCATGCATGAGAAAATAGTCCTTTGTGACTCATAGGATTCTTAAAATGAGTAAAGAACTAAAGTAATGTACAAATGTGATACATGGCATGCTTCAAACAATTAGACCAAAACAAAACTGAAATCTTAAAGGACACATATAACCAGTTGACCACAAGAGACTGGGTATTTAACTTACAAATGACACGCCGTCGTACAGCTTCAATAATTCAACCATGTTGTGTTTCTTTGCTCCTTCTGCATCAGCTAGGGGCTGTCATGAGTAATATTAACTTGAGAAAAGAATATCCCAGTAAGATGAAAGAATAAGAAGATAGTGTATTTACAAATATGCATTATAGAAGCAGAAGGGAAAAAGGTAGCGAATAGTCTTTCCCTTTCCGCTGCGTTTAACTATAATGTTTGCTTTGATACAGAAAAAGACAAACACCGTGACTAATTCAGTATGAAAGTATGCATGTATAACCAATAGAGAACTTTTATTATATCAGAATCATAATGCATGTTGATAAATTAACGCCAATGGGTGGGTATGGCAAGTGGCCTACAGGTGGTTGTCCTAGCAAGTATATAATTCCAAGTGCTAAATTGCTAAAGTAAAAGAGTCACTTCCTTTTGTAAGCTGCATCTTCCTTTCTAGTTAGTCAATCAGTAAGCACCGATAGAATTTGACACCAATAGCAACCAACAAACACCATATAATTCACGAAATCAGCTCTCAGAATGCACTAATCCAAAGAGGATGTGTTTGCACATAAAATCAAATAAAACATTTCATGGTTGTCACTTCAAAGAAGCTACAACATACCATGTGCCTATATGAACTACATAATCGCCAAATAATCTTATCCTCGGCATACTTATCTCAATAAACATAAAAGTTTATACAGCTTTTTATCTTAATTAATTCATAATTTTGTCTGTAGAGCAGCAGGACCGCGTGCTGAAGAGTCGAATCATAACAGCACTTAGAAGACACAAAACAAACAGAGCATCATCAATCCAAATCACACCAAAACTTAACTAATTAAACCTGGTAAATTAACCATAGCATATCGTCTCCAATAGTTCAATAACTTCAGTAAAATCAGCTAACAAAACAGCTATCACAAAACTAAATTTCCATTACCGTATTCTTCCATCGATCCTGAGCGTTGACATCAGCTCCATACTCAATCAAACATTTAGCAACATCGATCCATCCATGAAGCGAAGCAACATGAAGCGGAGTTCGATTATCATAATCCCTAGCATGAACCAGAGACCGATCTTCTTCCAGAAGCTTCTTCACCGCTGCAGCATCGTTCTGATGAGTGTGCCACAGAATCAAAGACGTCCGGCTGACTTTAGCTTTATCCTTCCTCTTCGCCGGAGAGTGGCCGGAGCTTCCTTCACTTCCGCTCATCCAATTGATCGATTGATGATGAGAATTAAACAGTTTGAAATTGCGTTGATTTTTGGGAAAATATCTATCTGCTTGATTGATATAGAAATAGAAATAGAAATAGAAGAGTTAATGAGTGTTTTACTTTTCAACCGTCACGACGATGATTAACGTGTTCGATACTTTGATTAAATGATGGGACAAAAACACGCTTTTATTTTAAATTTTTATTATTGGTATTAGAAAATGATTTATGATATGGTGATAAAAGATACAGTCTGGTGTCGTGTTTGTCAAATGTGCCTTTATTCACCTTCTAGTGACTATGAACATATAATTATAGACTAAAGATACTCTATGAACATATATAATTATACAAATTGTCAAATGTGCCTTTATTCACCTTCACCTTACTTCCCCTCACACCACGAGCTCCAAATAAGAAGCCAAACTCATCCTAGAAATTTTACAAAACATCATTTTCTATGATCATAAAGCAAACCAGTTACTTTAGGATTGAAATTCAATAATCATTTTAACTTAAATAAATAAAATTAAACATTAAGAAACAAATTTAGACGATAAATAATTACTTAACGGATTTAAACTATATTTAAAATGCAAGAAACAAAAACTTTAAAAAGTTAAAACTATTAATCTAAGTTTCTAAAAGAAAATGTATATTGGTTTTCACTAGTCCCAACTATCACATTTTGTCTTCTATCGGTCTCAACTATTAAATTGGTTGTCAACGGTCCCAACTTTTATCACTTTGGTAACCACTGGTCCGTCGTTAAATTTTTTTTA
>JAOYNQ010000013.1:4095726-4106005 GCA_026259685.1 Tagetes patula
AAAACCGTGAGAAAAATTTATATAAAGGCCAACCAGTGCAAAAATTTAAAATAAAGGCCACGATCCGTAATTTGTCTAATTATAAAGGCCAAAATTTGTAATTTACTCTAAAATAAATATACATCCAACCTACTTACCGGGAGATGTTATCATAAAAAATCCAATAAAGTATAATTTACTTGTTAAATAGAACGATAAACTACCATTAATTGTGGTTGTTGATATAATGGTAGAGATTTTGTCTTTATGAGTATAATTTTGGGGAGGTCTTATGTTTAAATGTGGACATGTACGTATTTGAAAGTAATTTAGGAGTAAGGTAGTGTGTCGTTCTAAAAAAACAGATCGATAAACTATTATTAGATTATTAGTATAGGGTTTAAACCAACATTTTATTATGTAATCCTAAACTTTTGTAGCATGAGGACTGAAAATCACATGACTTATAATTTGTATTTTACACAGGGGCGAGATCAATATATATAATATCTGGATGTTACAAATGTGTAACATTATGTTACAAATGTGTAAGTTTTTTAATGGGTCAGTTTAAATAAACCGTGTTGTTTAAGTAAGTATATGGTCTTATATATAAGCTTTTTATGATAAGTTGGTTATTGTAGTTGATATTGGTTATATATAATAACTATAGATTGCTAACCGAAATTAAACGTCATGTTATGTATGTATAGAGAGGAGTTTAGGGGTTGTAAAACATTATGTTCTTATGTTACATATTAATGTACGTACGTTTGGGTAATTTGTTTAATAGAATCACAAATATACACCACTTTGTCTCTGATTTCAACAAACTGATATCAATGAATCAGGAAAATCGAACAACAAAAGCAAAGGGCAAACCAGGCCGCGTTGCGCAAGTTTAATTTCAAGCTTACAAAACACTTACAGTAGATCCCAATTCAGATTTGAAAGTTTTAGAAGGAAAATCACGTTGACGTTTCTATTGCCATTGCAGGAGACACATGGAGAAAAAATTTCGTTACCATTTGAGGGAAAGGCAGGGTCGACACACAAAGTGGGGGACGTGAGACAACATCGGGGGATGATCGTTTGGATGAAGATGTTGCAAAAGAAAATCGATCAAGATACAAACTTAGACAACATCAGTGGCACAAGGGAAGCTAGGTAACACGTACATACGGGTATGATGATAGTTCAAAGTGAAGGAGCTAGGATCGATGTAAGCAACCAAACAAATAATATAAACAATCGATTGAAACTAATTGCAAACGTGATGGAGTTTAAATTGGGGGTATATATTGCGTACATGGAGATAAAATTAATATATGTTAAATATTTAGATGTTCTGGTTTTACGAATTTGTGAAGAAAGGCAAATCGCTAATTTGTTATACATGGAGGATGAAGGAATTAGGTAAGGTTTAAGTAAGGAATTAGGTAAGGCAAATCGCTAAGGTTTAAAAAGTACTTATTGTCTCAAATTAGTACATATACATCGTAATTACATGAATTAGGCCAGGAATTAGTACATGCCGTAATTACATATATGAAATGTCTCAAATTGGCATTAGAAAGTTATTACTAAAATTCAAAAAGTACGTAATATGAAGTTGATGGTCATTTTACATATTTTTCTATTTTTTATTTGTTAGTAAATAAACTTAAAACGTACTTATAAATAGTAAAAAAAAATTAATGGTGGTTGTGAACTAAGAGATTTAGCTAGGTAAGGTTTAAGTATAGGTATTTAGAAAACGGTCTTATTCAGTGTCTTCTCACAAAGTCATCTAATATGTATTGTCACAATATATAATATGCATATTCGTTCCGAAGTAATGGTGGTATATACGTAATATTTAAGGTGCAGCAGTGCATACGGGTAAGGTATGTGGGTGGTCCGTATTAGTACAGCTACACCGCCGCCGATCATGCGGATAGGCTATTAAAAATGAATGTTAGTGGTAGATGAAAGTACTTGTGAGATGACAGAATTGAAATATTAACTCTTTACTCTTTAAAGGGAAATCATGTGGCATTTGAGATTTATACTAATGACTTTCATGTTAGATGGATATGTTTTAAGTTTCAACCATCAAAATTGTTCTTTTTATTATTTAAAAAAAATAACAAACTCTCATTTTTGTTATTTTAATTTTTGTTTATTTTCTTATATGTTATTTTTTATAACATACAGATTACATTTTCAACCTGTACTAAATTTTAATATTAGTAAAAAAATGATGGTATTATATATGCTCATAACTAAACTCGGTAGGTTGGTGGAATAAAAAACCATACATGAGGCATGTTCAATACGGTTAACACGTTTTAGAAATGGGTTGGGCGGTTTTGACAGACGGACTCACTAGTATAAAAGAAGCTAACAAAGTTTGCCTGCGTGTTGTAGCGAGACATCTGGTTTTCACGTACGACTAACCCGGTTACGGTTGTAAATCGACAAGGTTAAGTACTTGAATAAAACTTCGATAGCATTAACGTGTTTAGTCACATAAAAGAAGCAAACAAAGAAGCGTCATATTTAGACAAACGTATAAAGTTGTGACGAATAGGTTACATGCACACTTTAAACCAAATGGGATGGGTCTAAGCAGCAACAATGCATGAGTTTGGAGTATCTTTCTCTAGTTTCTCATACTATACGTCTATATTCCAATATAATCAACTAAAATTTCAATCCTTTTTAAACCAAATGGATCCAAAAAAGAAGCAAGCGCCAGCCTGTAATCCAACAAAAATGGAAGTTGGTTCTAGCCAACAATACTACCTCCAACATCCAAATTAAGACGTTCAAGTTAAAAATAAAATGGTACATTATATTGTGATTGTCCAGGCGCATAGTATCTTGGTATACTTTTATAGGGTCTTTTAAGAGGCTCTTTGGAATTACCGAGTTTATTGATTGGGTTAATTATTTAAAAAAATTTATACAAATTTACCTTTAAAATGTTTTATTTTACATACAGAATAACCATACTTCTTTCATTCTCATTTTGCTCTCTAAACTAAAAAAAATATATTGTTTCATTCTTTCATAACATTTCATGTAAAAATAACCCATCTTCTTCATGAAAAATATTCTTTTACATTTGTCTATTTTTTTTATAATGAATTGTAGTTTTTTTAACGAAATGTGTTTTTTTTTATTTTTATTTATTAAAAACGCAGTGCGTTTGACGGGGTGGAATGGATGTTTCGTGTTGGATGGTAGAAGTTTTAACGGATGAAATGATTGATAAATGTATTGTTACGTGACAGTAACAATTTATAACTAGTGGAGTACGTGGGGTGAAATGGACCACCCCACCCTAGAAATTGAAACTAAACTGTAAATGACGTTCATAGATCATACATGGATGATGTTGGAGGCATAAAAATTACACAAAACTGGCAACATAAACAGCTTCAATCAGATCACTAAAACACAGTTTTAATGGAGGTAAAAACTGAAAATCAGACGTAAAAGTAACGATCTGGTTCCAGAAATGATGACCCATTGCTCACTTCTTATCATGTTTTCCGAATAACTTTTTGATTAAACATATAGAATTATGGATCCTTGTTACATTGCCCAGAAACTGTTTGATAAAAGTCCTACAAGAAACTCAAAATCCTACATTTATCTGTGCTATAACAGTCTGTGATGCCTAGGACCTAGAATATTACATTCTTGACAAATTTATAAAAAGTATGAACTAAATGATTGTTCCATCACAGGTTGGTTTGGATGATCATTGCCCAGTTTCCACAAAAACTCACTCCATAAACGGTCTTCGCATACAACATCCCACCAAGATGCAACATCTTGAGCCACCAAAGGCTGGTTGTGTGGCTGCTGGTCACTTGTTGTGCTTGAACTTTTGACTGCAATAGCATCATCCATCTTGCCTCTGTTGTTATCTTCCATATAAGGTGCTTCTTGTTGATATTGATCCCGCCTAAATGCAACTTTGAGTGTTTGCTTTTCTTGGTTTTGTGATGCTGTTTTTTTCTTCTTGAAGTTGGTTCTCCAATAGTTCTTTATCTCGTTGTCTGTTCGTCCGGGCAAGTATCTGGCTATGGTAGACCATCTACACAAATTAGCATAGTTATTAAGAAACTGAGGGAACACAAGCGCGTGTGTGCACCCTGCAATTGATAGTTGTGAGATGCCTTACTTGTTTCCCCATAAAGCATGAAGTTCAATTATGATGCCTTCTTCTTGTGGTGTTAGTTGGCCTTTCTTAAGACCGGGTCTTAGATAATTCACCCATCTTAACCTGCAACTCTTCCCACTTCTTTTTAAGCCTGAAAATCATCCCAAATCAAGTTAAACTCATAAAGGACCAACATAATTATAAATATAGGCTTTCATTAAGTACCAATAACATGCTAATAGCCACAACAACCACTAATTTACTTTTTTATTATGCATTATATGGTTTACGTTGTTCTTATCATATTATTGGTTCTGAAACAAACGTGTGTGTATAAAGAAAGCGTTAATTTTACCTGAGCAACCCGCTACTGAACTCCATCGTCCTTCTCCATGCATTCTAACATATTCGATAAGCACGTCATCCTCTTCTGGCGTCCATGGTCCCTTCCTCCATTCTTCATCCTGCATTCTCCATCCCATCATTCCCGCCATTTTTTTTTTTTGTAGTTTACTTGTTTTCTTGTGTCTAAGTTATACAGCACAACAAGTAAACTTGAAGCAACTCCTATATATATATACCATCCACCAGTCAATTTTTCAATATTGTGATCACACCGCAAACCTTTTTGTTCCAAATCTTGATATGGGATCTTAAATCTTTAAAAGTATATATATCAAAGCGGCCAATCGCATTTTCACAGGTGTCACAAACTAGAAAACATACTCACAAAGTTCATGCCCCCTAACTACTTAAATCTGAGAAAATATTCCTTAGATCATAATTCCGCAACTAGGCTTAACTCATGTTTCCATTAACAACACGAAACTAAAAGAAAGCACTAAGTTAAACAATTCCATGAAAACGACACGTGCCCAATGCTAATGAACCATTTGTTAGTCTGCGTGATCAATGTTTCATGCTTTAATCAGCTTCTAGTATGCTGTTTCGGGTAATTGGTAATAGAATATGTTAAAGAAGATGAGTGGCTAGTGGACACGTGTGTGGTGGTTCGATTATAAGTATTGTTTAATGTGTTGGTATGCCAGTTTAGACACTTATGTGTAACACTAAACCATTAACTAATCAAAACTTTTTGGATGTTGACATATCATTATGATTTTTTCATTATTATTATTATTATCATGTTATTAACTGTAGCTGATGTTGATAACATTCTGATCAGTTTTCCAACAAGGAAGGTGAAGTGAATTTGGCAATCTTTTTTATGGCCTTCATAGTTCCCCTTCAAACTTAAACTGTCTTTAAAAAAATGATATTTATACAGGACTGTTGTAACAAATATCTTGGTATCAAAACAGCCTTCTAGAAGTTTTTTTCATTCTTAATTTAGTTGTTAGACCATCTTTAGTTTGTTCTTTTGAAATGTCATCAGCAATTAATTTTCACATCAGTTTTCTCCTAATGGGGTTGTACAGACTGTGTAACTAACTTTAGCCGCCGTCAACTAACTTTAACCATCAATTGACTGACGTTGTCGACCTATAACAAAAATCATGTTATGGTGCATATATTCATAACATTATCTATCAAGTCCACTCTAATATATCGCAACCAATCAAATGTTCGTGTTCTTGTGTTTGGTTGAGCCTAACACATACTTGAAATATTGACTGGAATTTAATACAAATGTATATGAAACACTTACATTTAAACTAGTTCATTTCTTCTTTTTTGTAACCTTTTTAAATCATGATATAAAATAGCCAATCACTTCAAGTTATATTTTTAATACATAAAAAATAAACTGTTAGCATGAAAACTCGTCGGATACAATTCACTCACTGACTTAAGTGTGCTTGTAGCTTCGATCATAAACTGCCAGAACAAAACAAAACAAAACAAAAGACAATTGACCTTTGTGCACTTTTATAGAATTATATATAATGATTTATATGTTAGCAAATTTATACATTATGTCGTTGTAGTATAGTGGTAAGTATTCCCGCCTGTCACGCGGGTGACCCGGGTTCGATCCCCGGCAACGGCGTTTTTTAATAGTTTTTAGTTAAACTTAGTGGTATTATAGTCAATGGACCCTTATTAATGAGTAAGTATTTAATTAAATTTCGAGTCGGGCTTATGTTGAAACCCACATAACTCAATTCAACGTTCAAGACAGATTGTTACAAAAACTTGTACCCCCACCAGGCCACCATATCAATTTTATAATTAAACTATTAAACACATAGCTCAACAAGAGGCCCAAATTACTATTCGCATGAAAGCCCATTAAGAGCTTAAAAAGGGTAACACGTCCCCAAATTTATTCACATTCCCCTTGGGCCTTGGGTCGTTTAGTTTTTTTTTAATTCAAAATAATAAATAATCATGTACAAGGGGTTGGTTGTATAAAGATGACATTCTAACCTTATTATCTATAGGCTATAGCTCAAGGATACGCATAGAGATGACAATGAAGATTTGGAATATTCATCCACGGTGACAACTTAGGTAAATAGTTAAGCAATTGACACATCAAACGATTTAGGTAAATAGTTAAACAATCAATTGACACACCAAGAGAAATATTTCTATACAAAGTTATCCACTCACGCAACACCACCACTAATTTAAGCTAACCATGGGTCGGTGTACCATATATGTACTCGCGTTGCCACTCACGAATGTTGTGGTTCCCTACTCGAATCATGCAACTAATAATTCTCTTCTAATAAAAATTTATTATATATTAAGAGCATAAAAAGTTACTATATCCGGTTCATAATGACAATTGTTTTTCTATGTAACATATTTAGATTAAGACACTTAAAAGTAACACATTTAAAAATATTACTAAAAGATAATTGAATGCTTTATAATGTAATATAAATAAATAATGAAATACACGTTTCATTAAACAAACATATAGACTTAAATACAAAAGATATATAAATAATTATACCAATAGATCATATCATTAAGGTAAAAAAAGCCCTAATTTGTTAGAAAATAATTTTGTACAACATGGGTCAAAAACTACCACTATCAATTATTTGTACATGTACACTCTTGGATTTTATTAATAATATTTATTATTATCCACATAATCTGAAACCCTAATATGAAGTCCATTTGGTGCTTCAACTCTTGGAAATTTCATAAGCTTATCTCCTCCAACCTCTTCCCACCTGCATTTGTAATTCAAATCAAAATTAATTACTTTCTAATTGTAAACAACAAATACTAAAAAAAATAATTTAATTTCTAAAAACATCATGCAAGTACCTGTATTTTGTTACAAAGTAATGAAGGAATGTCGATATTTCTGCAATGCCTAGTTCTTTTCCTGGACATTGTCGCGTCCCACCTCCAAATATGAAAAAATAATTTTGTGCTTCCAAGCTTCGATCCTACAATTAATCATCCAAACACCCGAAATTAATACATTTTTTCTTTCAAAATTTGATCATATAAAATTATTAAATCGCTAAAATGGGAACGAACCAGCCATCTCCATGGGTTAAAGGTATACGGATCCGGATACAAACACGGGTCATAATTGATCTCTCTTGTATATACATATATCCTCCATCCTTCAGGAATCACAAATCCTAGAAAAAGATGACAAATAAATTTACTTAGGTAATTTTAATATTTTCTTGATTAAGATTATTATAAGTAATAAATAAAATTTAAAAAAAGAGAGGGGTCATGGTCTCAAATAATCCAAGCTGGAAGGGTACGACACCATGTGGATTATGATGTGTGGTAGGGTCCATGCTTAGATGATGACACCATTTACAGCCCAAAAAAACCCACAAATCATATATATTATTATTCACTTTTATCATGCACTTTTAAACTATATATATATTCAATTCAGTTTTTAAAAAATCATAACAAAAATTAAAAAAAAAACACTCACCATTTAGTTCCATTTCCTTTGTAGTTTTCCTCAAAACCCCATTAACAATAGTTGCCAATCTGGACGTCTCAAAGATCACCTGCAATTACCCAACATGATAATTTTAATTAATCAAAAGTTGTTTTGTTTAATAAAATATTCTAAAAAGAAAATCTACATAAATTCCCTAAATTTAATGAATTATTATTATATTATTATTAATTAATTAATAATCAAACCTACCGCACGAGTGAACCTCATGGACTTGTAGTCATTCCAGTCAAGTGGGTCCTCTGCCATTTTTCTCTCTCTGATTCCTAAATGTTCTTTCTATTAAAAATAAATAAAGAAATTTATTATAATTTAATTAATAATCAATATTTAATAAAAATAATTAATTTCTTTTAATTTTGAAGAAATTGAAAGCTTACTCTTAATTCATCAAGAACTGCGGGATGATCATGCAGATATTTAACTGCCATCATTGAAGTAGTGGAAACTGTTTCATACCCAGAATATAAAATAGTAATAATCTGATCAATAATTTCTTCATCACTCAATTTATATCTGTTATCAACACCACTCATCAACCAGCTCAACATATCTTCGTGACTTTGTTTTGAATTTCGTCTTTCATCAATCAATTCCCCCAACATTCTCACAACATTCTTCCTTGCCTGCAATAACAACCAAATAAAAATCAAATCTTTAGTTAAAAATGATCAAATTCAAGAACTTGAACATGTTTAATAAATAAATTGAGACCTGCAATCCTCTATGATAGTTGGTGTTTGGAAGGTTGATTGGAAGTGAAAGTGTCCCCAAAACCAACTTGGAAAATTCAGGCATGAAATCTTTTGATAATGAGTATGATTCAACACCAGAAATTTGTTTGAGTGATGATAAAAGTGCCATCTCTTTGGTTTTCTGTTGTATGTCAATGATTTGATGAGTCCAGTTAGAGAGATGTGATCTCATGAAATGATCAATTTTGGGGAGGATTTGTTGTCTGATGACTGATGGGCTAACAAGTGATAACAATGCACCTCTCATGTTCTTGTGAGCAGAACCATGAACAGCTGCAATGTTTGATTTGCCCAAGATTTCAAGCATGGATTGTGGGTAACCAGGAAGGATACCTTTGCCTTCATTCATAAGGATGTATCTATTCACCTCTGGATCCATTGAAACAACTGTTGGGCATCCTAAAATATGAGATTTGAACACACTTCCATACCTGTAACAAAAATACCCAAATTGGAATGGTGTACTTGTGACTTGGGTGGGTTTTCTTTCAAGAGAAAAAAAAAAGGGAAAAAGATTTTTTTTTTTTTTGGTTGGGGGGTCAAATCAAGAACTACATGTGAAGTTGCTAAAACAATCAGAGTGAAATGATGCATTTCTAAGTTGGGTTTTCCAAGAAATCACCAAAAAGTTTGATAGTTATAAAAAAAGTAGCTTTTTATCAAGAACCAAAGGTCAAATTACTAAAACACCCTAAACAAGCCATAGTGGTTGTGTGTAAGAGAAGAGAAGAGAAGAGAAGAGACCTTGCTCTCTGGTTTTTCATGAAGCTGGGGCCTTGTTTGAGGAAGTCAGTGGTCTCACCAAAAAGTGGCCAACCCATGGTACCAGGGGGCAGACCTTTCTTCCTGTACTTCATCTCATTCCATCTCAAAAGGGCACTGCTCAACAAGCAAACTCCCAATACAACACCAATAACCACAGCCAAAACAGCCATTCAGCTTCACAATTGATGTGTATATGTTTAAGCAAAACAAAGAAGAGAGAGGGTTGCTCAAGGTTTTTGGTGATCAAGAATGTGTATATATAGGCCCTGGTGGGCATGTGTGGGTGGGATGGATGGATGGTTGGGGGGATGTGCCATGTGTATGTGTGCAGTTAAAGGGGTGACTTTCACTTACTCACCTTCTTACATTACAAACTTTCTACTTCAACTGTGCTCTAAATTCTTTTCTGAAACAATTTTAATAATCTTTTATTGTTGGATGTTTATTGTTCTTTGTTTTATTAAATAAACTTTTGTGCTGTTTTATTCAGAGGCCCAAACTAATGAGTTAGCCCACTAAAAGTTGTAGTTTCCAAAAGTTTTAAGTTCCCCATTCAGGATTATTTACTTAATTGTCTAACAAAACTGCCTCCAACGGCCAACGCAACGCTATGTAGAGGTGCACAAAAAAACCGGAACCGGAACCGATCAAATAACCGAAAACCGGTTCTTCGAAGAACCGGTTCTACAAGAACCGAACCGGAAC
>JAOYNQ010000013.1:4123843-4142695 GCA_026259685.1 Tagetes patula
TTAATTGGTAAATATTTTTCAAACTACACCTTTTTGGTAAATAAGTTTTCTAAGTACACTATTTTGGTAAAAAACTCGCGGGAAAGTTGTCATTTTAAAAATTAGTCCAATCAATCTGTCACATTAAATTTTCACTAACTTTCATTTATTTTTTTCAAATTAACTTTTACCTTTAACACCATTTTTCATGAATCGTATTTAAATTTTCACCGTCACTATTTCTTTTTCCTATAAAAAGGGTATAAAAAATTTAGTTGGTGATGAACAAAACCTTTTCATAATTTATTGGGATTCTTTTTTCATCAAATAATTGTGCTGTATTTTGTTAATTCTAGCAACTAGTAATTAATATTATTTAAAAATCCAACTATCATTGTTCACCTAGAAATATGGTCGGTCCTGGGGATTTGTGTGTCTTGTGCAAGACGAGAAAAAAGGCCGTCCACCCTCCAACTCGAAGCACCAGCGCATTAAATTATATAAATTACATTTTTAACCAAAAAACAAACGTTTGATAAATAAACATAAGAAAATCAAAATATTCGAATTAGTAAATTACCTAACCAATAACTTGTGAAGCTCTCCGAGCATTGTTCATAGCAAATTGGTTTATCACATCTTCACTAATATTAGTATGGGTCTTTACAAATGAATCATTTTAATTAATTTAAGATCATATATTTATAAGCCTACTGCTGCTGTATTTACGTTTTATAAAAAATTTACATATAATTTTTTTTTAATTTGTTGCCCCCGTCAAACAAAAATCATGTACGATAAACTAGGACGCACACCCTTTTGAGCCTCCCATGCCTAGAGACATAGTAAAAAGTGACATGAGTCGAGGATTATATATATATATATATTTGTTAATAATAGTAATAATAATAATAAAGTTACTATTATTATTATTATTATTATTATTATTTACTATTATTATTATTATTTAAGTTGGATTTAAAATCATTCACTTATTGATAGTAGTTCATACCGATAATTCAACCAGCGTGACTTCTAATTTCACTTTTGTTTAATATATAGATCGACTTGATTTCAAATAAAATTAAATTTTTTAAGCATACTCAATGGCACGCACGGATTCGATCCACGCATATCAAATGATTCCCGCCGCTTTTAATATCCTTTGGTGCGTTTTTTTTCACTTATATGATTATATTATTTTTTAACATTATTAGTCTTAAAAATACTATTTTCAGAGATATAAATTTTATTTAAGTTGAATCAAATCAAAATAATATATCTTAACTTTATTATTTTTAACGGTAGTTTTTAAAACATGGCGTTCAATAAAATTTAGAATATACCGTAGTCATGACTTGTTTGTTTTTATATGGGATATATTTTATTTGAAACCATGCACAATTTAATTTTTTGGTCTTTTTAAATTTTATAAAATTTAATTTGCCGGTAGTTTATTTTATTTTATTATGCTTAAGATATAATGTTTTACAAGTTTTCTACTGATGTGCTTATTTTATATATATTTCTGTATAAAGTATATTTGTAGCCAAGAGGGATCAAATATAATATTTTTTTTTTCTTTTGAATACTATATTGTTTTTTATATGTTTTGGTATGAAAGAGTTGGTATATCTATTTACATCTACGTTTGGACGTGAATTGTTTAAGAAAAGATGATGCAAGGCTCAGGGAAACGAAATTCAAGTAGTAGGCAGCAGATATGGATATTTGGGCTTAATTTATGTGAAGTCAAAATTCATGGAGTATAAATAAAATAATAGCCCACAAATATGGCCTACAAATCAAGTTTCGTGCTTCAAAATCACTTTGCATCGTTGTCACACTAACATTTATGCATTACCAAAAAGCCCACTAGTTCTTTTCTCTCCTTTTTCTTAAAATAAATAATAATAATAATAATAATAATAATAATATATAAAACATGACATCAATAATTCAAGATCAATAAAGTTAGTAGCATATATCGCTTTTGATAATACTTGGAGTGATCCACAACAGGAGCATTTTGATTATTACCTATTTTTTTTAATTTGTAATATATAATTTGCAATGATTTTAATTTTTCTTTTGTTCGCTTAGGGATTTAAGGAAACATATATATATATATATATATATATATATATATATATATATATATATGTAAAAATAGAAACTTATGCCGTTTAGCCATAAAAATAAACTGATAATGTGTTTACTACTAGTATGGTCGATCGGCCGTTTCTTTGTAAAAAAATTATAACAATAATTCATCTCATGAGTATATAAATTAAGATATATGTTCACACATTAAGTCGTAAACATATAATATCAAACAGATAATTCATTTTGTGATGTGTTAGAAAAAAATTAAGAACCACCTTAATTACAGAACTATAGTGATATTATAATAGTCAATAACTAGATCAAGGTACCTTTGATTCATGTAAAATAAGGAACCTTTGATTCACATATATGTAAACTAGTGATATTATAATAGTCAGTAACTAGATCAAGGGTCATAAATTGTTTTTTTTATTCTCGCAATAAAAAAATATTCTGTAATTATCCCCATCCTATATATATATATATATGTGTGTGTGTGTACTGTGTCAACTCTTGCGTACTAAGTGGATATTTTTAATATTTGTATAGTAAAGTGCTCATTGAAAACTTTGTTCTTAGCTGCATACCTTAACAACATGTCGTCGATTAGAGGATTCAAAATATTGATTATTGGAAAATCATTATCACTATCACTATACTTAATTTATATTCTAAAATATCACGCATTTAATTCCTTATACTTATAATTTTTGGAGTTTAATTTATGAGTAGCTAGCTTAGGTGACCATAAATTTAAGAGAACATTTTGGTTTTCCTTAATTAATAATTTATGGAGTGATCGAGGTATATATATCTAATGTAAAAGACAAATTACTAATGTGAATGCTCTTATAAAATAGAACATATATCTTCGATCATCAAACTTTAGTTAAGCAAAAGAACATAAATATAATATTAACTAACTTGAAACACATTAGATGATCAATGGATGTCATGATGGGGATTTTTGGTAGTCGGTGTTAGTTATAATTATATTAGAGTAAAAGGACATAATGCGTAAATATTTTAGTTACAATTTTGTCAATAAGAAATACAAGTTCAATGATTTTATCCACTTTAGCATATTAAATAAAATATGCTAATTGAAAGTTATGTCGGTGAACAATCGATTATGTTCGGTAAACGAAACCGTTGGCAGCCGTTGGGTTGCTTGAGTATGCAATCATAAAGGTAAAAAACTAAAAACACGTTTATTTTTATGTTACTTTTTTTTAGTATGGTTTACACGCCTACATAATTTTTATTTTAAATATTTTAAACTATTGCATACCGCTTTTCAAACATGCGCACTCATTTTATTCTTCGAATCATTTTAAACGGTTTAAATAATTTAATTTAATATAATATTTTATCTTTTAAGTACAGTTAATCAAATGAGAACTTAAAAAACCCCTAGAAATCATTGATCTTATTACTAAACAAGGTTGTTTAACTTGTAAGTTTGCTAAATCTTTATATTTACTTGTTATGAGTGACGACGAGTGCAAATGGTATAACATTGGCTCGTGGTATAACATTGGCTCGTGGCAACGTCACATGTGTTCAAACATGAATCTATTGTGAAACGACTTGAATTTTTTTTTCCAACTTGACTTGTTAATTTGATGGGAGATCATATCTCTAATTTTGTTTGTATTGGGTGGTTTTAGATACTAGTTTTTCTTTTTTCTTTTTTTTTTTTGTCTTTTGGTTTGGTTATGTTAGATTGTGATTTGTAGTTTGAAATTAAGTTGAATATATGAATGGTTGACAATTGAATTAACGATCTTGGTAGTAGACTTTGGACAACAATGACTATTTTATAGAACACATGTGTATAATCTATTAAAAAACATACAGTATAATCATGAATAACAAACAAAATTACATGGACAAATAAGTTTACAAATGAATGATTCAACAATACATCACTTCTAAAATGATCACCATTTGCATACTATATTTATATAGCATGTTAGCTATGATCATAAGATATTTTGATTATATTTGATTTGTTGCTAAAAATCGATTGATATGCTATCAAACACTTTGCAATGAAATCAAAGAATAATAACATTTATAAATCATATTATAAAATAATTGTTTTAATATTTGGATAAAAAATTAGCATATTAAAAGTTAATTAAAAATTACAGTGAAATCATTCAGAAAGAAACAAAACAAAAAAGAAAAAATATATATAAACATTCAAGTCAATTTGCATGATTCTAATTGAAATTAAAAAAAAAATTACACTATTATGCACACAATTTCATAATTTATAAAGCTTAAATGAATAGTCTGGTTCAATGTCAAGTGATCAATTATTTATTAGTGTTTTATTACTATATGAAGATTAACGTTGTATTCTAGAGTTTATTTAACGAGGGAAAAGATATGAAAGAAATTTTTTTCTATTCTCTTCTTCTCCTCTTTTCCTTTCCCTTTCCTTCCTTCTATTTCCTTCCGATTTGAAAGGAAACAATTTCCTTCCTTTTTCCTCTGTTTTCCTTCCATTTCCTTTCTTTTATTTCCTTTAATGAAACTCGGGAACACAACTATTTTTATTTCTTTTCTTTTCCTTCTTTTAATGAAACTCGAGAACACAACTACTTTTTTCTTTCCTCTCATTTCTTTTCTTTTCTTAAATTAAACTCGGGAACATAGCGTAAGATTAGTGATAAGTCATCGTGTAAACAGGCTAAAGGAAATAAATGATAGATTTAATTACTCCAATGGGGCTTCATGGGCCGAACGAAAATTGTTTCTTAATATCAAGTTATCAATTGAGCTTTTACTATACAATATAAGGCTCAAATATGAATCGTGGGAACCCAAAAATAAGTTTACAATATCACTTGTCAGGCCCAAAATGGTTTTTTTTAGTATATTAGTGAATAATGATAGTTATTACATAGGTGGTGCCGTGGTGGGCTTAAGCTTTCAAGGGCTTTTCAGTTTTCAAGAAGCGCACATAAAAACTAATCAACAATCTTATCTTTCTTGGCTACAATTATTTTTACTGCGATAGACAATTCGGGGTCAGTTTTAAACAATTAAGACTCATATCAATTTGAACCAGCTCAAACGAAAATTACAATAATATATGGCCAAAAATAGGGCATGCGACGAACAAAAAGTAAAAAATATTCTCTAGTTGCTAAAGGTAAGTACAAATTTAAACAGAAAGAAAGTAAAAAGTAGAACTTAAACAGTTTCTGGAGACAAAACTTTCAAAAAGTGTGATTTAATACTCTGAATAAAAGCAATAACAATACTTGTATGTGTGCACAGCTGTAATGATGATTATGAAGATGATGAGGGCTGTGAAAATGAACCGAAATCTAGCGAATCGCCAAACCTTGCATTGCCTGAGTTCCTTCTTCAGTCACCTTGTTTGCTTGAATTGTTGTTATGACATTTGCTATGTTACCCTGGAAAATGAGAAGTTGTACATATTGTTAAAGCTTATTAAGGAGTATCATACATGGTTGACAATATTTGAACAGAAGAATATGATATTTACCCTCCATGTTGCCAACTTTCCTCGTAGAGCTTGCCACTGGCGTGGCCCAAAAACACGCTCAGTGCATCGACTACCCAAAACAACAAAACATTTAGTATACAGTTGTGAAGAAAAGATGAAACAAATTAACAAAAAAAATACATCAAGATTTTACACACCTCACTCTGATGACTTGATTCATCTGGTCCATTTTGCAATCAACAAGTTTAGCAGTAATTGCTTTTACCACCCAGGGTTCCACTTCATCATCCTCTATCTGAAAGTTATCCCATAACAATGTGCCAATGTGTTCACAAATAAAAACATTCAGAAGCTCCTACCTAGAGTTTTTTTGGTGTGTGTCTGTATTGTGTGCGTATAGGATTGTAAGGGATGGCGTGGGGTAGGGGGTTATAAACAAATGATGTTTACCTTGAGTGTATCCTTAATCAGAGAATAGGAGATTTGATCAGATTCATTAGAGGCAAGATCTACAATTGACATCAACCTCATTTTTGCTATACAATCTTCATGTACAAGACCTACACCACATTGCAAAGAAGAATTAAACTTTGAAACAATAAAGGTCAAAGAAGCTCTGGGCGGAAACAGGTTATTTTAAATTTTTACTACGACCACATTGGGTTGGGTTGACCCATAAATAAAAACCTAACTGTCCATTTTTTGTACACAAACGTGTAAATTTTGATTACCAGAAAACAAGTTGCATACAGTAACAATCTGAACCTTCGAATAAAACTGCCTCATTTATTTAATTCAGATGTGATGATGATAATTACCATAGCTTTTCAGTAATGCAGAGTTTGTGGTGTAAAAATCCAAGTAGGCGTCTAGCCTCTGAGTTTGAAAGATCTTCAGAAGCTGATATACTAATGCATACTTGCTGTCATTCTCCAACTGTGCTACAGCAGGCATCTCAAGCAAATCATGCTGTCATGTTTATAAAAAATGATCAAACTCACAATCTGGTTTGAGAAAAAAACCAGTAAACCAAACATCACTAGCTCAAAAAGATAATTTACAGATAGTAAGTTAGTATGATACCTGAAATATGTCAGGTGCCCTAACAAATTCAATGATAGTATAGGCAGCTTCTTCCTTGGCCTCCTCCATAGCATGTGAATCCTCACGAGAAAATGTCACCAAATATTTTGTTAAAAAATTAAGGGTTTCCTTAGGCGAGCTGAAATTCCATCAAGACAGCAAACAGAAGATAACATATAACTTATGAAAAAAATTGGACTATTAATAAAAACACAAAGAAGGATGAGCTGAATAAATTTTGCTTAAAAATCTGTATCTATCTTCATGATACCTTTTATTTTCCTTCAGTATGTTAGATATGGCCAGGAAAAGATCTCTTTGATCCTGCACTGAGAGATCCCATTCTTTCAGCAGAGCATCCACCTTTTTGAACGTTGGAATAATGTGCTCTGTGACCTTTCCTTCGGTTGCCAATTTAAGGGCATTCATGTAAACATGGAACCGACTGTAAGGGTCCTCCAACAGGTTGTAAAGATTTATCATGCTGAAAACAGATAATAGAGACATAAGGCAATGTTTCAGATGCTATTGGTAGCAATAATGATACAAGCTTACATTTTCAGTCGCAGTGCAGGCTTTTCATTTGGTTGTTGAGCAATTTTTGTGGATAAAAGCTTTGCCATCTCTAACAATTCATCACCGCTTTCAGGTTTCTTCACAAGATTGCAGATGATGGTGAAGATGCACTCAAAATCTATAGTAAGGACATACAAATGGCAGATTAAAGTTTTATAGTATACAAACATAACAGAATGGAGAAAAAACGCAAGATTAGTATGAATCTCTTGCTTAAATACGCAATGAAACATGAAAGAAGAAGCAAACATATGCGCATATGGCAAGAGCCTGCACTGAACTAATTTTTTGCAATAATATCTGCATTTAGCGGTAATGTTATCCTTAATAATTTTTCGACAAAGAAATGTCTCAACTAACATGTCTCGCATTGGATATTTAGGCAGGTAGAAAACAAGAAGGGACCTAAGAAACAGGATTTTTCTGGGATGATGAATCACCAAAACCTTTTAGTGTGTGCAAGTCGGCAAGTGTATGTTTGATGTAAGTTGTTAGACACTTGAATTCTTGGTTGAATGTTAGAAAAATTCTTTAAGAAACAAGGTATGATTGGTACCTTGACTTAAACCACTACTTCATGCATTCAACACATTACATGAAAAGCAAGACCAGAAATGATAATTCAACAAACGGGTTGCAACTTGTAAATCATCTGCTATTTACTATATATTCTTTGTTCAGCTTTCATCTTAAGTGCAAACAAGTTGTCTGATATACAATTTGCAGCAGCATACAGATTGAAATAAAAACACTTAAAACATATTCAGATTTATCCTAGTATCCTACAAAAATTTCATGTGATGGCTTTAGCTACTTTCAAGGTGTCACCGATCTTTTAGACGCCCTGCAAATATAATCTAGTTACTAAAATTGAGGCCCTAAAGATTAAAAGCAAAGTGTCAATCCTTCTACACATACAAACAAGAACTTGAAGCTTAAGATTTTAGTAACTTGAGTTAAAAGAACTTGTTTATATTGAAGTAACATCAACAAAATTCCATGCCAAGAAAACATTATAGATGTTAAGCAAACATCAGCAAGTCACAAAGCCTCAAAAACAAGTGTCTGTCTTAACAACAACAACATAAACATAAAAACACACACATAACATCAGGAACGTAAATGATGATAAAGTTGAAGTTAACCTTTATCGGAGGCTTTAGAAGATACCAATTGAGCAGAAGTAATCATTAAGGAAGCCAAATCAAGCCATCTGTCAGTAACCATGCATTCCTGAGCCTCCATACATAAACTAGTGACTTGTTGTTGAGCCACCTGAGCCAAATTTCAGACAAATTAGAAGCATAAAATGGATGTGAATTTGATTGAAATATGGTACCTCAGGACCGGCTTCAGCCCAGGACATCTCGGCGGTGAAACGAACAACGTAGAGGATGGGATCCTCCTCAGATGTAGGTACAATCGTCGTCATTGTAGCGGTGGCGGTGGCGGTGGCTGTGGCGGTAGAGGCTACTCACGGCGACGGTGAACTCGCCTGATCTTCACGCAGCAAAGCAGATAACAAGCAATGGGAAAAGAAAACAAAAACAAAAACAAAAACAAAAACCCTAGATGAATGATGATGACTGGTAAATATAAAAATGCCATGGATAGTCCGCTTATTAAACGGGTCACAAATAATATAACCTATTCTTTTAAAAAACTCGATTTAAATTTGATAACTTTTTGTAAGGTTAAAAAACTTGGTTTGTTCAAAATAAAAATAAAAGTTTGATTGGTGAAGCAAACATGTTTTACCGCTAGTTATCTTTTGTGTCTACAAGCGGATGGACTAGTGAGTTGTCCTTGAATTATGTGTGATTAAGTTATTTAATGTTGTTTGTGTCAGCATAACATATGGGTCCATCTTTCGTCATTAAGTCATTCTGATAGTTTGATTTTTTTGTTTCGTTGTCAAATAAGTAGTCACGGTGTCTATAATTATTTTTCATTAGTAGTCTTACATAATTTTACTTAAGTCCGTTAAACTTTTAAACATGACTATCAAATGACATGTAATAATTTATTTTTTAAATGTAACTTTAATTCAATTGAATTGACACCTTTTTTCCCTATGTGAAAATCCACTTGAAATTAATTTTTGTAAAAAGTGAAACTTATTAGCTTTAAAATTTTAAATATATTGCTTCAACCATTTTTGTTGTTGTATTCGTGTATTTATGGATTAAATAACAATATATTTATATGCATAAATGCCAAATATACGTTAATTACTTGGTGACTGAGTTGTGTCATAGACTCATAGTGTCATACTGTCATGTATGTTGACTGGGCCGTTCAAAACTTTTTGATAATTTGGTCTTGAAATAGGAACTTTTTTCTTAACAATCTAGTCACACGGAGTTAGAGACTCTGAGGTGGACAATTGATTTTTTTAAGAATAGGTTCTGGTTTCGAAATTCGTTCATGTTTTTATTGGTGGTAAAGGAATCGGTCCTTATAAGGACTGATTTGGTCCTGGAACCGATTTTTGATGTAAAAACTAAAACTTATGTTACCGGTTTCGGTTCTCAAAAAACCGGTTTTTTTCTATGAGATTGGCAGAAACGCTGGGTTTCTATAAACGTGCACTTTTCATTGGGCTTTCATTTAGAGCTGGTCATATATTTTTATACAATTATTTTAGACTAAATAATTAATAATATTAAAAACGTTAAATATTACAATATATATAGCTCTTGAAACATTCAATAAGTAACAACACTAAAACATTTCAGTTTTCTTAGGAACCGGTTCTTCCAGGAATCGGTTTTTCCAATAATTGGTTTTTTTGTAGGAACCAGTTCCGGTTCTTTTTGGACCTATAAGATATGTTTCCACATTAAGATATTATCTAGTTCGAGACTGACGGGGAAAACCTGATGTAGGAACTTCTCTTCAATTCATTAGGGATGCTCATCGAACCGGATATCAGATTATAGAGGTTATTGGTTCAGATTATTCGAATTTGAAAATTTAAGAACCACATACAAATCTAGTCCAATCCAAATAAGGAATTATCCAATCCAAATTCATCCAAATTAAGTTTGGGTTTGGATTCTGATAAATACAAATTTATCCAAATAAAAAACCGAGCAACAAAATTTTTTAAAACTTTTTATTCATATTTTTTTCCAAGTCTTTAATGTGTACCAGTTTAGCTTAGAGTCATACTAGTAAAACATACAAATTGGAAATAAATAAAATACAAAATAGTCTTGACCACATATTTATTGTACAAACTTCATAAACTGATCTAAAATAACGTTAATAATTCATAAAGATTAAAACGTTAAGTTTTCATGTTGTTAACAAGTACATCAAACATCACCAACTCTTTTTACACATTTCTTATATTTACAAGCTTTGGGTTAGTATAATAATGAGTTATTTACAAGCTTTGGGTTAGTACAATAATGAGTACTGGTTAAAAATCTAAAGAAATTAATGGTACTTATTAATTTATTTGGATATCCGAATAACATGAATTCAGAAATTTACCTTCCGAATCTGATCCGAAATTCGAATAAAGAATTCAGGTCGGTTTTTGAATATGAATGTGGTTTAGATTACGGTTTTATTTGGATTTCGGATTTCGGATTTTTAAACACCTCTCCAATTCATGAAGTAGTGTTTCGTAAGTGATTAAAGTTGTGTTTGAGAAAAGACATTGGTTGTTAAATTCTATTTTCTTATTTTTCCACAAATAAGGTGTCAGGTGGGGTTGGTAACAAACAAGTACACTTTAAACAATAAGACTTGTAGCAAGCACGCTTATTATATCAGATGCCGTGGACTCGAAGGTTGACGAAGAAGACGAACAGTTTTTCATCCAGGTATGAATCACGATCTAATCCTCCCTCCCTCCAGTCCATCTAATTACATCTAAGTCGATCAATCTGTTTATCGTTTCACTTCATTTTATTCTAGTTATATGTTTGATTATAAAGTTCTTCATCCTGTTTTTATATTTTCTGTTACTTTTCGCTTCATCTGATGTTTGAGATGTTTATGTATGTATCTGTCGATGAATCGCTGCAAATTTCACCCCATGCACGTTACAACTTAGGATTTCAATTTGATTTTGATATTTAGTTTTTATTTTGAGTGAACGTAGTTTTATATCCGTCAATTGTTATGGAGCGTGAAGTTGAATGTGATTAGTAAGATTTTTTAATATTGTTTTAAATTGGTGTTGAAAATGTGAAATTGAGCTTCAATTAACCTTGTTTGAAACCTAAGATGGTGGGGAATTGTTTTACTAATACTGAAAGAGAGAAGTGTGATTCATTTATCATATGGTTGATTTGAAATTAGGGTTCATAAAACAAACAAACGTACCGAGTACAATCTTGCTTATAGCAAAGCAATTGGTAGGGTGTTACATGGCATATTTTACCTGGGATAGAGAGGGGGATGCTTACTTAGGGCTCTTAGTTATTGCCTATTGAGATTTATGTTTGTATGTATGACTGTTGATTGGTGTTGCTTTTGTTGTTGGTATCTTTTTTGGTCATTTCATTTTTTTTTTAAATCGAACTTTGTCGTGACGTTTTTATTCTCCTAACGATTGAAATTAATGCAACAGGTCAACTGTGATCACGATTAAGCTTAACAAATCACAAAAGATGAAAACGATTTTGTGAAAAGAAAGGTTACGTGTAATTACAAGGCTGATCGCCAAAAAAGAAAGTAATTTTTGAAGAAAAAGAAACCAGATTTAGTGAGTGGTTGAAGAGTTGCCAGGACAGACTTGGGTATAATCACAATGGGTAATTTCGTAAGTATATGGCCTAAAAGAGAAGAGTGCCCAGAAGCTGCCAATGGTGAAAAAAGCTCAAGCACAAATTCAAATTTTGATGCGAAGAGTTTGATTCCAGAAGAAACTGTTAATGGTGTGAAGACCATTTCAAAAGAAGTTGAAAGCACAGAAAAAGCCAATGGTGAAGCATCAATAAAGAGGAAGATAAGAAAGAAGAAGAAGAATTTGGCTACAAGCGGGCATCAAGACAATCCTTCGAGTGAAGAACTGCTTGTACAATCTCAAGTCAGTGATGGTCAAGTGATACAAACAAACGTAGTCAGGCCTCTCTCTGAAAAGCCGACCATTGAAAATATGGAAATTCTCAACAATAAAGATGCTGTCACTAAATCAAAGAAAATGCTTCTCATTCTTGATGTGAATGGTTTGCTTGGGGATGTCATTTATCCTCCGCCAAAAGATTGCAAACCAGACATAAGAATTGCAAAACGGGCAAGTAAGATTTGATCCACTTGTTCTATTTGATGACTATGAAGATCAAACTTCACTAGTTTTGTCTTTGGTAATCACATATCCTATTTTTGTTGGTGTTTGTTATCTCTGTTTTAATGCAGTATTCAAGAGACCCTTCTTGGATGATTTTTTAGAATTTTGCTTTGAGAGATTTGACGTCGCCATTTGGTCTTCCAGAACCAGGTATTACTAAATTATATGTATTTTAACATTCAGGCTTCAGTTAATACATTGTGAGCAATACTTGTAACTCATGAAATTATGCATAGGAAAGTTTTAGACCCTGTGGTTGATTATTTGTTAGGGGATTTGAAGAGGAAGCTGGTGTTTCTTTGGGTGAGTGTTGTTTAGTTTATTTTGCTTTTCTAAAAATTGGATCCGCCTAATTGCACTTTGTATTTTACTGACCCTTCGTTGAAAAGAAGTGGTCATTGGTAACATCATATATATAAGTTTGTTATTAACTATCAGCTAAGGTTCATCGTATTTGGATATGTTAACAAATGATTTCTATATTTATGATGCTTTCAGGACTTATCCCACTGCACCAATTCAAGGGCCAGAAGCCTTGAAAACCGGCATAAGTTCATAGTGTTCAAAAATCTGGGGAAGATATGGGAAGAAAATGGTCTTATCGTTTCTGAAAATGGATATTATGATGAATCAAACACATTGTTATTGGATGATTCTCCATATAAGGCTTTGCTAAATCCTGTAAGACTTATCTATTTCTCTTGCTAAAAACTTTCTTCTAACATCTGACACGTATCGTGTTTCATTTTCGATTACATTCAATGTTGTGTAGAAGCACACTGGAATCTTTCCCATGTCTTACAGTCACATGGATATAGATGACAACTCCTTAGGTGAGTTATTTTTATAATTCGCATATTTTATTCAATCATTGTTGTTTCCACCCATTTTTGAATTTTATGAAGATAATTATTATGATCCTTATATCATAATTATGGCCTCTCTAACTGCATGAACCTGTATGTTTTCGTTGGTAGGATTTTTTTACTTCAACATGCCCATAGGACTTTCATCTTGCAGTGATAATAGCTTAATAATTTCTGAACTGAATTGATGACATTTCTTATAATGATTTTCATTTAGTTTAATTTGAATGTGATTCATAATAACAAACTTACCAGATGTGGGTATGCAATAAAAAATAACTGTCTTTAGTATTTCCTTACAAAAGCATGCCAATTGGTTGCAAATTTTACTTCCTTCGACTGTGCTGTGGGCTCCATCCCAGTGGTCCATGTATACAAACCACAATCAGATAGTCATGTCTGGTTGTCTCATATAATAGAGAATGAAATGGAAGCTTTTGGCCACGTAGACTGGTGTCATTTTTCGGCCCATTCAGTTACAAATGGGTCATTTTGGGTTGTGGTTTATGTAAAACGGGTTAGTTAAAGTTAGTTAAAAGGAGAACAGGTCAAATGGGTCACGGGGAAAGTCAGTAAGTCACCCAATTTTAAAGCATACAATATCCTAGATCTTTCTATTTATATTTTTAAATTTGAATTATTACTGTAAAAATATGTTTGTAATTTCATTAATTGCTATATATATTTTTTTAACGTGGACAAGAAAGTGTTTGTGGGACCACCCAGCTCGTCATGGGTTGGTCTGGCCAATACAAAATATGCCCTGTTATCCAATCCATTCGACTTGCTATCTCTTGTATAAAGAGACATATTTGTACACTTTGTAGAGCGGATGGTTTTTAAATATCACATCTTACAGGTCCTAATGGTGATCTTCGATCATATCTAAAAGGTTTGGCTGCCAGTGAAAACGTCAAAACATACGTAGAGCAACACCAGTTTGGTCAACACGCTATAGATGAAACAAGCCCAGATTGGGCTTTCTACTCAAAGGCTCTTAGGAATGTATTTTAGTGGATCTCACTATTGCTATCAAGCTGATTAAACAACCCATTACAACAAGATGACAACAAGATGTTTTAATTTACTTTCAGAAGTAGCTTTTGCTTATTTTTTTTGTTTTCTGTATTACATGTTTTATATAACAATTAATCAATTATCATACAAAAGATTAGAATACACATTTACAGTAAAAATCACGCAAGATAGGACTATGACCAAAATGCTCCCATAGTCAACATCTGTGCTAAGTAATTCTGAATCCCAGCTTTTTTTCAGTTTTCTTACGAAATGAAACTGCCCTGTACCTTGGACGTAGTTTTTTAAATTTGGTGACAGTTTTTACTAAAATGGAAATGGGTCGAACGAGTTAAAGCACTTGAAATTTGCATGAAGTTAATATTCATAGTTACAGTACCCTGAATCCATTTATTCAAAGAAATATTGTGTAACTGTTTTTTTTTGTCGGTGGGTCAACTGTAACTGTTTTTTTTTTGTCGGTGGGTCAACAGTCTCGCTCTCCCGTTTTGACCTGCATCCTATTTAGTTGCTCAACTCGTTAACTCGCCCATACTGCCACTTGTAATAAGTACAATGTTTTCCTGCATTAAGCATGCTGCATACTCCATGCATTTCCATTAGTTAGTTTTCGATTGTGGTCCTTAGTGATGTTAATTACATATTCTTAGTGCCTCTAGCTCACAAGTTTTTGCTTTAGGTACTTTGAAGTTATGGTTCATTGTAATTGGCCTATAAAAGATATAATTAAAAAACGGTAGATGTCCCCAAAACTACATAACATGTACTATTATATTGAATGCAGTAGTTACAACTTACAATCAATTATGCCAGCTACAATGATTATGACTGTTTTACATTCACCTCCATATGACAATTCAAGGATACAGTAGTTTTAATCATGTTAACACTCTAATATGTTTATACAAGTCAATGGTGGGAGTTACGTGTTCGAATGCTATTACTTGTTTGTGTTTGCCACATCGACTCTCTTCTACTATTAAGCTTGAGTAGGCTCGTGAGCATAAACGAGATTAAACAAACATGTTATATATATATTTTTTGTGTCAAGCTAGATCCCATCTTAAAAAGGAAAAAAATTAGATATTAAAACAGAAAATGATAAAATATTAGTCAAAGTTAGTGGGTTAAAAACTTAAAACTGAACCTAATATTATATTTGAACAAGGTTTTTAATCTTTGAAATTACTTGATAACGTTTAATTAATCTGTTTCAGTATTTGTCTGCTTATTGATACAAATACATGATTGAAAAGTACAACGGCCTTACACACTTGTATGTCGTATGATGAAACCAACACATGAACCCTCATGTTGTCCATTCAAATCTCGTACGTACATCTTAAAAAGCCGTTATTACGAAACCGATTGTTTGTCGTTTGAGACATAGATGCTTAGTTTGTACAAAGTGAGCATACGAATTATGAAAGAGATTTGACAATGCACTCATGCATACAAGTCTTAATGGATCGAACATTATCATATTATTATGTCAATATAGATATATTATTGGTAATATAATATAATCACCAAGATGCCGATAATTAAAACTAGATGATCAAATATCCATCATGCATGCATTAAGTTTATTTTCATGCAAGATCTAAATCAAACTTGTTAGGCCGGGTCGAAACTAAAAGCTCCATAATAATTCCTCTAATAATGAAAACAATATATATATATATACATGCTAAAATAGTTTGAGTGTGAAAATGATCATTGCGGTTCTACTAAACTAACACATCGATCATGTTGTTAAACACGATTTGACATTTGACAAGGCATCCATACGAATCATATGTAGCAAGTCAATTGGTAGGTGAGCTTTAATCACTCAATGTTCCTAACACTAGACATCAACATTTTCAAATCAATCAAGCATTTAAATTGTGAATTTAGATTAATTAATTGACCCAATGCAATGTCTAATAAAACATATATAGACTAGCAATTAATTAAACACTTGTTGTAAGATAATTAAATTGATGACGAGTGTAGATCATAATCATCTTTAGATAACTTAACCTAGATAGTTGTTTTAAGTTATATTCGTAATTAAACAATATCATGTACCTTAAACAAACTCGATTTCTTGATAGTCATCAACAGTTAATTTGATCGAGTTAGAGTTTATAAATACCTTAAATATTTATAAACTCTAAGTGTACATGTTAATTATTTTTAATTGTTTTGATCTGATATATATATGAAGCTTGAGCTCAAACTATTTGATAAAAGTTTGACTTAAGAAATACAACTTGTTAGAAGCCAAAACTACATAAGCTACGCCAAACTTTTTAGAGGACGAAAGTGATCTTTGCGGTTCTACTAAACCGACGCATCCATGTTTAACGCGATTTGACAATGCATATATATACTCTGTCTGATCATATCATTTGTAGTTAAGTTAATGGTATGATTACAAAAAAGTAAGACTAGACATCAGACATTTACAAATTAGGTAAAACATTTAATTTCTATCTACTTAAATTATGATTTGAGATTAACCCAACGTCTAATAAACGTATCTGTCTCAAAAACTTACAATACGTATACTAAGATAATACTCCGTATTAATTAATGTACTGTAGATCTGATCATAGTCAGTTTCACAAATATCTCCTCCAATGAACATTGTATAATCTCTTGAAAAATAAGATGTGTTTTATTTAACAATATAAAAGAAAGAATACGTTTTGCATTTTTTTAGTTTAATAATCTATATGTGTGGTCATGGCTTAATCTAGCAAGTTACAATTTACAAGTGACCTTTTTACATAATTTTGAAAAACCTGGTTTTAAAGCTTGATATATGAAGTCAGGGAAGGTGTATTAGTAGGTTGGTGGCATAATAATGGAGACTTTGCTTTGACGAGTAACATTTACAAAAGGTTTTAATTTTAATCTGAGCTATCTAGTGTAAATATATGAAGTTTAATTTAATTACTTGGATATATATACCAAAGCAATGGCTTATAATTGCGGTTTCAACCGTATCAACTCAAAAAAGTCATGGAAGATACCAAAGTAATATATGGCTTATAATTAAATTACCAAGAGGTCAGGTGGTAATCTGTTGGAATCTTGGTTGATTTCTCTTTTTTCTTGTACGATTAGTTAGAGGGAGTTTGTCTGTTTCTTTTCTCGTTCTTTGTTTTTCTTCGTATCTTTCCCGGCTTGTACTTGTTTTTTAATGAAATTCTGTCCTATATAAAATCAACAACTTTTTTTAATGAAATTTATGTCCTATATATATATATAAATACAAAAATGCGAGAATTGTTTTAAAAGTATAGAATTATGACACGTGACATATAAATTATACTAAAACATTATGATCTGGATCATTTAATCCGAGATGACATGTATTCTAATGTCGCTAACTCTTTTTTTCTCTCATACATTTCTGTTTTCAAAAGGGGTGGGGTTAGGTTGGGTGTGCCCCCTAATTGAGTAGCTCACTTTGGAGCCTTTTGGTTGCCCTCCCTCTTGTGCAATGAAAGGTACTTCTAAGGGCCTATGAAAATGACCTTAAAAATGGCAAGGATTTAAAAGACCACTCACTAGTTTTTGCTTTTGTTATGCAATGCCAAACAAACAAGAAAATGAAGGGTTATAATGTATATATAATCCTTTAATTTAGAAGAATTGATTTTTAAACATCATAATGTGATTTAATATATAATAGACACATGTCATGTGTTATTTATTGTTGGACGTACTTATTGTTGTTATTTTGTTATACATGAAGTAAATTTGTTGGGGACATATATGTGATTGAAACATTACATGACAGGATTTAAATAATAAACGTACAATGCATCATGCATGTCACATTTATAACTTACTAGATTTAACACCCGTATGTTACATATGGGTTAAATAATAATATTTATAAAAAAAATATAATCATTATGTTTAAAGATTTGTAATTTGTAGATATTTAATATTTAAAAATATTGCTCCATTAACTCATTGCATGACACTTAATATTTCTCTCTCAAACTTCCTATTATGGATTAAAAAAATTTCCCCCAAAAGTTGCCCTTAAAACCTTGATTTATTAGATAGATTAAGTTTAATACCCGTGTGATACACACGGGTTAAATAATAATATTTATAAAAAAATAATAACTATTATGTCTAAAGATTTGTAACTATTTAATATTTAAAAATTTAGCTTCATCAACTCATGTAAGGTGCAAAATTCTACTTAATTTTTTACCTCTAAAACTTCCTATTATAGAACAAACAAATGTTCCCCCTAAAAAATTGCCCCCTAAAACTTAGAAATATTAGATAGACTAGGTTTAAAACTCGTGTATACACACAGAATAAATCTAAAATATATAAATAAAAAAGATAAAAATCGAAAATATAGAACACAATAAATAAAGCTTCAACAACCA
>JAOYNQ010000013.1:4142795-4154547 GCA_026259685.1 Tagetes patula
GTGTGAAGTAAACGTTACATGAAACAAAAATTTATTGGGTAGACATTCCTTTATTGAAAGGTGGCAAAAACAATTGGTTGGAAGTATAGGGAGTTAGCATTTAATGGAAAACCAACAACTACTTTTCCAACTGTCGCACGTCTTTCCTCTATAAGAATAGGTCAACCCAAATTCTGTTGTAATAACTTCAGGGTCTAATCTGTACTTTTTCAAACCTTCAGGGACTTAAAAGAATCTATTATAGGACCACAAAATGTTAATTAATTAAAATGAGGCATCATTACCATCGCGTGGTTTCCTTCAAATAAAACGTTTCTCCAACTCTTAAAAATTAAGCTACCATATTCCATTCTATTTTTTTTTTTAATTAATTACATGTTTATGGTTTTTTAGATGACGAATGAATCTCTTGTATTTTAGCTTAGGCTGCTATGAATACAGACTAGCTAGCTATTTGATAATTACTTTAATTGAAAATGAAACAATTCAGAAAACATGAAACGAGCTGGTCCACCTCAAACATAACGGATTATGTCTAGTAAATGATTTCGAAAGAGCCTCCGATTTCATTTTTGTTTTAGGCCTAAAAAACCCTTAAGTCGTCCCCTAAAAATATTTTACATGTATTAAGATAAATTTCGCCCCTAGCATAAAATATTAAGGGGCTATTTAGTAAGCCTATTAATGGTATTAAGAGGTTACTTCTTAATGGTTCATAGTTTCTTAATGGTTAAGAGATATCTCTAAATCTAAATGGTTAAAAGGTAACATTCAGAGGTAGTCTCGTAACCATTCAGACTTCGTGATATATATGAATTATTAAAAGATAGTCATTTAATACCATTAAGAGACTTATCAAACAGCCACATCCATCACCGGCTATGAATATATTAAGACGGTAGAAAATCATAGGAATTAATATATTATAATGGTGTGGACTCGATCCTATGAATTCCATTACAAGGTCACACGTATAAAGATTCCTTGGCATGCTCCTTCCATCCAATTTAATATTATCATTTTTTCACGTTAAAGTTACATCAATAATTTTGGAATATTATCAACAAAATATTCTTAACGTTTATAATTCTCTAAAACAACCTATCATATATATTTGCTTAATCCTGGTAAAAAAAATATATTTGCTTAATTTTATTTTACACTAAAAAGCAAGTAAAGTTTGAGGTTAGATGGAAGCTCGTCTAAACTCTACTTGTTAAAATTTGTATAAGTCAATGTTAAGTAACTCAGAAGCGACTTCAAATAGTTTATGACTCTATCTAAAGAGCTAATATTTTACACTTCTAATTTTATGAGTGGCTCATATTATTAATATATTTAACATGATTAATAATCCACATACACTAATACGAAGATAAATCCTTTCCTTGGCATATAGTCATTATCTCAAATATGATACATCATTAATACATAAGATTTATTTAGGGCTCATGTGTCAATTTCACATTAAATTTAACCAATTGCATAATTAAAATATTAACTCTTATTACTAAAAAATAAAATAATGCACCGTTTGAGAATCTAACCCGTGACTTTCATGTTAGATGACAAGTTTTAACCATCAAACCCAAACTCTTTTTTGTTAGTTATTACAAACAAATTAATATATGTTGACATATCGTTTATATTTTTTAACCCGTGTAATATACGGGCTATTAAGCTATTATTTTAAAATAAGATTTAGTTAACTAGGAGTTACTTTTAAACCATATTCACTATCTTTTCTAGACTTATCCATTTACTTTGGTTCAAAACACATAACTATAGTCTATATTGTTTCACAGAACTGTAATCGAATCACCTTTTCAATAATTAAATTGGTATTTTAAAATAGAACAAAAGAGGAAAAGATATAAGCAACATGGTCCAAGCCTGAAAGGGGTAGAGCAAAGCAGAACGCACACTATGTGGTTTGGGCCTTTTTAATCAATGGACCACTCTATATATGGATCTGTTTGGACCACTTCACATAGTTCATATTATATTATGCCTTTAAATTTGGCATAAGGGTCTCATCATTGCCTTACAAAAAAAATTAACTTTCAAGAGTGATTTGGCTTTAATGATTTAAGAAAATATATATATATATATATATATATATATGATATGTTTATGTTGTCTTTTTCTAGTGTCATTATGACCTATAAACGTTTAAAAATAATTATGTATTTTCAATCATTTAAGAATTATGGATAATACATATAATTTTTGGATGTGTGTTTATTCGGTAAGGATTGATCACATATTTGTTTGGTTTATTCGGTTTGAACTAAGGACTATTTTCTTAAATGATATAAATGGATAGACTCATAAAGTTTCTAATTTTTTTAGACCGGTGGTTAAATTTATTAGTCACTTAACTTAATTTATTCTAATTTAAAAAAAGTAATTAAACTATTTATAATAAAAAATAAAAAGTAAGCTTTTTTTAGTTGGTCGGAGTCGAAACTCGTCATTCAATTGTTCCAAGGAAAAACCGAATATGAACCTTTAACCATGACACGTAAAACCTTTAGGCGCTCAGACACGAAGCCGGATGGTAGCCCGAGACGTGCTTCATTGACGATATCCACAAAAGTCACACTAGTAAGAATTAAACTTGATTCTCTTATGAAGAACTCAAGTTAACTTACCACTAGACCGCGAGTGAGTGATAAATAAAAAATAATTACTTAAGTATTAATACTGGATCACTATTTGTATCTTTATAATTAAACTAAATATTCACAATCCTTTAAATTTATATCAAATCTCACATGTCTCATTCTCTATTTTTATCTTATTCACAAACACTTATTTTGCTATTTTCTGGTTATTATACACTCACAAGTCACAATATTAGAATTTAGTTATGTGAAAATCTTGATTTGACTTCCAAAGCCAAACACCATCTTAACAACAACTTTGCAACATATATGATATTATCAATGTTTTCAGGTTCGAATCGGTTCGGCTGGTCGAACCGGTTGAACCGGGATTCAGGGGTGGACCGGGCACTGTAATTAAAAAGTATTATTTAATTGAAAAGAAAGAGAAAATGTAGTGTAAATGTAGTGTTTTTTAGTGTAATTTTAAAAATAAGGAAAAGAAACCCACTGTGAATGCATTTTTTAGTGTTTTTTAGACTATCTTAAATGCATTTTTTCCCACTCAAATTTTTTTTTATAGAAACATTGATTTAATATTTATTCCTAAAATAAAAAGATCTCATTAATATCATACTTATTCATATATCCTATAAGCTGATTTTATAAGTGATAGTTCATAACTATTCATAGAAACATTGATTTAATTTTTATAAATTAAATAGATATAATTTATACCATATTTTATTCATATATATACTACAAACTGATAAACAATACACGTTTTTCTATAAAAACATCATTTCATATTATGTAAAATGTATGATACATGTGATGATCTCTAACATATGATTTGTTTCTTTTAACATGTTTTGATTTTTTTGGCAAAATTTTGAATTAAGTGGATTTATGAATTTCATTCGGTGAAATATTATCTTTGTTAGAATAATTTATAATGGAAATATGCAATAGTGTTTAAGGAACTCGTAAAACATATTTGAAATTTATTAAAGTTATAACAATTTATAGTTGTACTTATTTTAACTTGGTAAAAGTTTTAAATATTTTAATTTTTACATTGTTACCATTCATCCCGTGTGACACACGAGAAATAACCTAGTTTATAATATTTGAATTGATTAATGAAATTTATATCAGAACGTAGATAAGAATAAACAAATTATAACAGTATTTAGAATTTTATAAATCGTATAAAAAATAAGATGTTTTCAAAACTAGTTAATAATAAATTATTAGAAATCTAAATATAAATTGCTCTTTAATAAGACACGAGCTTCTTGAAGAGAAACATCCTATTGGTTTCACAATTATCACTTAACCGATGTTAGTCTTCTAAACGACTCGTCCTATATTTGACCCAAGGAATGACACCAACTTTATGAAACTTGTTAAAGCATTGATAACTTCTGGATTTTCAAATACTTCAAGTGGTTGATAAGAAAATGTCATGTGGGAATATTTCAAATACATCAAGTGATTGATGGCCATCGTTTCTCTAACCGAATGAAGGATGATTGTTAGGGCCTTACGCCTTCGATTCAGTAGAGGCCCTCACTACAGGAATTATGACTTTTAGCAACGAGTTTTTTAATTAGCGACAACATAGATGTCGTCGTTAAAGACCCACAAAACGACAAAAATATTCCGTTTTTTACCAAAAACGTCAAATTCTTTTTGGCGACGACAAAACCTATTTCTATTTTCTTTAATAATTAAATTTTTGCCAAAAAATAGAATTATTTTGGCGACGAAATGTTGTCGCAAAAGAGTCGTCTCAAAATACATTTCCATTTTCTTTAATGATTCTATTTTGACAAAAAAGTCAAATTACTTTTATCGTTGCCAAAAGGAATATGATGCCAAGTACTGGTGGCAACAGTTGTCGTCGCCAAAGGTTTTAGCGATGGCATTTTTGATATTTGGGGACGACCCTCGGAGCCAAAACTTGAATTTTTTGTAGTGTCTAAGATATTTAACCAATAACTCACCCTCATGCCCTCGACAAGTGTCTTCCTCACGAGAATAGAGCATAGCCGAAGGATAGAAGAACATACATGAATATGAGCCGAGATATTCTGACAGAGATGGAGTTGTCTACACTTTCGATTGATATACATCAGTACGTACTCCATCATGAACGAACAACCATTCAACAACGAAACATTTCTTGTTTGATTCAAGGAGAACATGCATATATGAGAACGAGTCTTTGAGAATCTTGTAACCCGACTAACTGCGAACCAGAATAGCCTTGAGCATATAAATAGATACGAAACATGAAAAAGACGCCGTCAATCTATTGTTGCCATGGACAGAAGTAATAAGTTTGCCCAAAGAGCGTTTAGATCCATCTTCATCCACCAAATCCATTTCATCAATAGAGTAGAGTTAGGCTTGTAAGATAAATAGAGCCAATTCCTAGCAGGGCCAAGAAAAGAAAACGTGTTACTAACTTACTATAATAACGTTATTCATCAGACAAGGAGTAACAAATAGTGAAATACACACTTTAAATAAATGCAACTCCAGTATGGAATTATCATACCTAGCTTGTTAGGCCTGTAACAGGCCGAACGTTCATGAATTGTTCGTCGAGAAGTTTGTTTATGTTTTCTCATTTAACTAAACGAACAAACACGAACAAAAATATGTGTTCGTTTAGTTAAACAAACAAAAACATGAACACAAATATTAATTGTTTGGTCATTTATACATGTTTGTTTATTTACGTTCATTTATTTACATGGATTTACTTACATATATCAATATAGTTATATATAAAGGGTATCATGTGTCCTCTCATGTGTTGATATTCATAGTGTATTATACTAAAATAAGGAGCCTAAAAGCTACGCCGAATTTCAATTTTCACTAATACACTCTTTTTTTGCTTGTTCAATTCGTTTATTAATTGTTTCTTTACGTTCGTGAAGTGCTCGTTTGGCTTTTTAACGAACGAACATGAATGCAAAATCGTGTTCGATTGAGTGTTCATGTTCGTGTTTGGTTAAAGTTAAATGAACAAACACAAACATGCTAATGTTCATGTTCGTTCGGTTCATTTACAAGCCTATATTCTAGTACCGAATTACCGATTGAAATTTTAGCATGAATGATCAGATATGAAAATATAGATATTTGGAAATGGAAAATTATACATAGTTAAGGACTAAAAGAGTAATTTAGCCTAAGATTGTGTGCACCCTAGCTAGTCTTAATTGTAGTACAAATTAATCAACTTAATTGATCGATCGAGTTTTGATTTTGATTAAATTAGATAGCCGTAAAGCCGTAAAGGTATACGAAGCGTCGAAAACAAAGAAACTCGTGTTCAGGTATATATGAACTATGATCCAGTTTCTTCCAGCTCCAATTAATCTAAATTGTTCATTCGATCATTAATGTTGTCTATATATATGATTCACTTCAATGTTTATATGTTTTATTTGAAACGGTTATGTTTGTATTTGAATGCATAAATCGGTGTAAGTTCACTCCATGCACATTGTTTCTATGTATAAATTAGATGTAAGTTCTATTATTATATATAATTAACAAGTTTGTATTGAAAATTTGAAATTGTTTTCTATGTACATGATTTTTCTTAAATTCTGCACGGTTAGTTTATGATTGTTTAATCTGAAATTAGGGTTTTAATTATCACTTGTTCAGGTTTATGTTTGTACATGTGTTGATTTAGTTGGAGAAAATTGTTATTGATTTATCGTTGTTTATTCTGAAATTAGGGTATTAATTTAATTAATTATCACCTATTAAGTTTTATGGTTATGTCTATGAGTCTTGATTAAATTGCTTCTGTTTTTTTTGGTATCTTACTCAGTCTTGATTAAATTGTAACAGTCAGCTCAGCTGGAGAAATAACAAAAAAAGTAGGTAAGAAAGTACGTTGTGAAAAGAAAGGTCAGGTGGCATTTTCGGATTCGCTGGTTCGTCTTCTTAATGGTTTTTAGATTAAACAGTTAGTCAAAAAAGATAGTTTAGTAACCGACTAACAGTCAGGTGCGAACATAATACGAGACTATAAGGACTGAAAGAGAAGAGTATCATATCTTATATATGATTAGCTTAAGCTTAAGTTCAGTTTAATGGCGAAAGCAGAAGCTTACACAGACGTAATTAATGGTGAGACGGACTCAAGTGGGACGGAAGCTAGTAATGTGAAGGCCTTATCCAAAGGAGTAGAAAACATAGAAAAAGCCATCGGTGAGACGAGTTCAAGTGGAACTAAAAGAGGAGATGAAAATGGTGAATTGTCAAGAAAGAGAAGGAGACTGACAGCAACGAACGATAAACTGGCTCATCACGAAATAAAAGATACTGAAATTGCTAACTATAGGCTGCAGGATACTTCTTCAAGTGAAGGACTAGTTGTACAATCTCAAGTTAATGATGGCCGTCAACATATAGATACGAATAAACATTGTGTCATGAGATCGAAGAAAATCCTTCTCATTCTTGACGTAAACGGGTTGCTTGCAGATATAATTCTTCCCCCACCAAATGATTGCAAATCAGATATTAATATTTCAAGAAGAGCAAGTAAGAAATTTGTTACCCTTTTGCAATGCGATTACTTTGAATATCAAACGCGTAGTTTTGTTTTCGACAATCACATATTTTCTTGTTATTAATGCATAGTATCTCTTTTCAATGCAGTATTTAAGAGACCTTTCTTGGATGAGTTTTTACGATTTTGTTTCCAGCGATTTGATGTCGCCATCTGGTCTTCAAGAACGAGGTATATATATTAATTACTTGCTAAATCTATTTATTTTACTCTTCAGCTGCTCCTTTTAAGTGAACAGCGAACATTACTTGCAACTTTTGAAATCATGCATAGGAAAGTGTTAGATCGCGTGGTTGATTATTTGTTGGGTGATTTGAAGAAGAAGCTGATATTTCTTTGGGTAAGTATGGTTTATACGGTTCTGTTGCAAATTGGAAATGGGCAACAAGTGATAATTGTATATGTATTGTTGGTTTCAGGATTTATCCCACTGCACCAGATCAAGTTTCAGGTGCCTTGAAAACCAGCATAAGATCATAGTCTTTAAGAAGTTGCGGAAAATATGGGAAGGAAACAGTCGTGTTGCTTCTGAAAATGGATATTATGATGAATCAAACACATTGTTATTAGACGATTCTCCGTATAAGGCGTTGCTAAATCCTGTATAGTCACCGCCTTTCATTATATACAACTTTGATTGAAGCTTTGACCGCGTATATATCATGTAGTCTTTATCATGCTCGATCTTTTGATTACATTTTTTTATCTTGTAGAAGCACACTGGAATATTTCCCTGGCCTTATAGCTACAAGGATATAAACGACAAATCTTTAGGTGAGTTAATTTTTTTATATATATACGTCACTTTTTATGCTCAATCACTACAACGTACACTTAAATAGGGGTGTTCACGGTCGGGTATGTTTGTTTTGACGTCAAAGTATCATGTCTCATCGATCATTTGTTGCAGGTCCTGATGGTGATCTTCGAGTCTACCTAGAAGGTGTGGCTACCAGTGAAAATGTAAAGATGTATGTAGAGCAGCATCCATTTGGTCGTCGTTCTATTGATGAAACGAGCCCGTTTTGGTCATTCTACTCATCTGTTCTTAAGGCTGTACATTAATACACCTTGCTGGTCTATTGAGTTGAGTAGCAATTGCAACAAAGGTTTTTGTAAGTTATTGTGGAACTATCTTTTTCTGGTTCTTTTTGGACTTATATTGTCTTGTGATTTGGGTAGTGTGCTTTAGCTACAACCTATAAGGATTTACTTGCTTCTACATGTACCAAAGATTTTAATCTTTTATCAAATGGTTGTGAAATTTTCTTTAATGGTTTTATAAATACCATAACCTTCAAGCTAGTTTGAATATTTCATAAAATCAAACTAGTGTTAACAAAGAGAAACATGCATCATATCCTCATTTTCTCACCAAATTGAACACGCGTCTGTATAAGCGTGCATATATGCTTGTTTGTTCGGCCAGATGATGTTAAACGGACGTATACAAACAGGTCCTATTCATGCTCATTCGATTCATAAACCGTTATTAGTATTAAAGGTTATCATCAATTCGATTGTAAAAACCACATCACTAGTTTATAATTAAGGTGTTAAGTTGTAATAAACGAAGCAATTAACTCCGTATAACTCGTTTTTATTGAATACCATTGTCTAGCAAAACAAGGGCAAAACTGTTGGTCCTCTTCACCCGTTTAGTGCTTTCGACTGTGACAGTCGATGTGATTCCATTTCATCTCAAAGGTCGCGTCTATTGTGACACTTGTCGTGCCGGATTTGAAACATCCACCACCAAATACTTGGCAGGTATCTTCATCTTTTATCCTGATTTCATCAACTTTAGTTGGTCTAGAGAAAACATTATGAATTTTTGGAAGGTTTATGGGAGTGTTTTGGTTTGGTATCTATGGGCCGGATTCGCTACCCCGTGTAACGAACCCTATATGTTTATTTACGTGGCAAGCGTTTTCGTGTGTCAGTGGGTTAAAGTAGATTGCAGAGACATGGATTCCCTGAATCTGCAGTACACATTAGATGCATGCAGTGACTGACGGATGCGAGTGCACCCTTTTGAGCAGCCGGACCCTGATTGTGCCGAGCCCAACATTGGTCGTGACCGTGCCACTGTCATTCTTACCCGCAACAATGGCTTGAAACAAAATGATCGTTATGCTAATGCCATGGGTGTAAGATATTTTAGTGTAATTTAGATTAACTAGCTAGTACGTGATCCAATATCGTATCCTAATTATATACAAAAAAGTTTGTAGGTGCGGAGTACGTGCACACTAGTTTGAGCGTATTAAAATATTAACAGGGTTTCAAGGGGGCAACGCCCCTAGAAGCAGAGTCCAAGGGGCAGTTTTCAGGGACTAAATTGTCAAAATAATAATTGAAAACTGCCTTTTTCAATCCCTAAACTAAATATACTCTCCCAACATAACTTCAATCAATTCTTTGGTTTGAAATTCACTGACTCTCTCATACTTGTTCTTGAAAATTCTCAATCTGAGCTTTATCCGATTACATCACATGGCAGAACCAACCAAATAGATTGATCTGATAGTGAATACACGACTCTAAGATTTTCCAAGTAATTATTTTTATAATTTCCCAAGGAAAGTTTCTTGAGAAAACCCCCTTGGCCAGATGTACCGAGGATATCTAGCTGGTTTGAGTTATTATACTTATTGGTTTTATAGATCTTGTTATATTTATTTTCATTGCTAATGATCAAATAACCGCACAGTCCATTATTATCATTACCGGAAACGGCTTGATTTCATACGAAAATCACACAGTTCTACATGCTGTGCGCACTGGAATTATTAAAGATAAGCACACTACAAATATATTAGCACAATAAACTGTAGTTGCCTTCTAAGTAGAAACACTTAGATTCAATAACAGATTGTGTAACCAACTTGTCTCGGCACCTGTTTTTGCAATGAACCTATATATCTCGCTTCGTCACAGTATCCTGAAGTGGATCGTTGGGTGTATAACAGCCTGGTCATTCTGTGAATCAAGCTTTATTATGGTAGGTTTAAACTTTAGCACTTAAGGGTGTGGTTTCAGTTGTGCTTCATTACCATTGTGACGTTGAAACAAAGGGTGATCGACAGTAGGACGGCTAAATTAATCACATAGATTTAATTACACCGCGCTTTACTCTTAAATTTGATTTTGATGTTCTTTAAGACTCATTTAATTTCACAGCGGCGCAACTTTGTGGTTGCACAACTATTGAATTACACTTTTACTTGTGTCCCTCACTCTTTTTCACTTCTAAGTTCACTTATCTTTTAAGTATCAAACAAAAACATGTGGTAAACACGTACGTTTCTTTATTATTCTCATTCTACTACTTTTTTATATGGTTTTGTCTTTTTAGAAATGAAAAATAAAACATAAATAGTAAATTGTTATTTAGTTTTTGGGTTTATTATGCAGTGTAAACCGTTAGGTAGGACCACAAAGGTTTAAAGCTGTTGTTGTTGTTGGTGTACGTACTAGCTGCCTCTTTTAAGTCGTTGCTGCAGTGCTGCAGCATAATATTTAGTTATTGGATCTGATGCAAAATTGACACTTTTATCACCTGTCTTTTTCACCTAGCTAATAGTACTATCAACACTCGGATTTTATACCTACATTCACTTCATTTTATCTTTATAAATAAATAAAATCATATATTTTTTTATGTCATATATATGTTAATTTAATTTATCTATATTTCAATCTAGATATGTTTAGTGACAGTGTTTTCTTAATTATCAAAAGGCTGTTCATTTAATTATGTTAGTTATATCTAGTACGTTTTTGGGTAGTGGGGGTGGTGGTTTTAGGTTTTTTATTCTGTTGGTTATATCTTGTACTCATTTATAATTATAAAACTTCTCATGTATCCATAAACAATAGTTTTTAAAATATCTAATTAACTGATATCATAAGAAAAGACTGATCAGTGTAAAAACTTCGTGTAGTTAATCACTTGATAAACCAGTGTTTATATAGAGATGTACGATGATTTGTTTGGGGAGTAAGAAGCCCCTTTGACATCTCTTCATCTGCAAATAATTCTCGATGTGAAAACACAGAGACAAAGGGTTGAGCTTTGAATAGGAAAAAGAGTGGATTTGCAGGGTCCCAAATGAATTGGCTTATTCGAAAAAGGCGTTGTTCTTTGGAAGATCTATCTCGTGTCGGTTAATGCATTATTCCACTCCGCAAGAACTTCGAATCTAATTTCAATTTAAAGTTGATTATCGAAAAACAGAAATCAAAATTCTAAATGTAAGGCGTTGTTCTTAGAAAGCCTCACAAGTGCATATCATCAAATGAAATTAACATGATTCTATTTAATATAAAAAGTCACATCAAAAGTCGTTTGCTGTGGAAAGTCTTCAAGTTTTAAGTACTTCATTACAAAATCTAGCTCATAAACACTATCTTTTTATTAAGAGTAAACTACAAAAAACGTCCTTTATGTTTATGGCTACCTGCAAGTTGGGTCCTTTAGTGAAAGTATCTACAAATAACATCCTTATTTTTGCACTTTTATACCAATCTCGTC
>JAOYNQ010000013.1:4154647-4167907 GCA_026259685.1 Tagetes patula
AAAATATAGAGCATAATTGATTGGAAATCATTGAGTGGGAGTTGCCGTAAATAGCGATGATATTTTGGAGCCCATTTTGACTGGTCAAAACTTTTTCCCGCTCAAATTTGCCCCCAAAAACTCTGAAATATTAGATAGATGATCACTCGGTTTAGTGATCGATGTATAAATCTGTATTTTGTTATTATTATTATTATTATTATTATATATATGATAAAAGAAAATTCTATTTGTCACACTATCTTGTAGATTTTTGATGTTTTCCTATCACATCCCGGTCTAATATTTAGATTTCGATCACCATTTTTAACTGTTTTTCACTTTTTCTTGTCAACTGCATATTGGCTTGCAGAATGTTGTTACACAACGTTTCATATAATTCACATATATGTCCTTAAAAACAACGATGAAATTAACTTACATGTTTTGGTAGATATAGCGACGACATCTTTACTACTTTTCATATGGTGAGGCTTCGTCTCCGTTACCAACAAAGTGGTACATAATATATTTGTAGCAAATCAAACTTTTTCTTGATAAAAACATCTAATGTATATATTTGTAAAATTGCACCTATAGTCGGTGAAAAAGAACTATATTGATAATCGTTCATAAGATAAATATAATTCCGTATAACACACTACTAGAAAATAAAATTTGCTATAAATACTTGCCATAAGATTGTGACGAATTTTCAAAAAAGCTAAGATAAAAAAATACCCTAATATTTCAAAGTAGCTAAAAAATAAATAATGTCACAATATTTTCTTTTTAGTTACTTCTTAGAAGTTTGTGTGATATATTAAGGTAGTTTTTTCTTTTTAGCTTTTGTCGAAAATTAATCATTGTTATGAATATTATGTTGTGACAAAATTGTAGCAAATCAAACTTTTTCTAGTAGTGATAGATATTGTGTTCATACATATCTGTCTCACACATCACAACATGCAAAGTGACGAAGTATTAGTGGCGACATGACTTTTGTCGCCGCTATTAGCCGGATTCTTTGTAGTGGATAGATTATGCATAGAAACACTTATACATAAAAATCTTAGATAATTACTACTAAATTTTTTTGATGTTTAATTATTATATGTGTTCGGATAGCCTCGAAATAAAAATAAGAAAAGTATTTGAAATTTATTTTTTGAGTAACTTTTAAATTACAATGAGCACTTCAGATATGGCATTTGAAGACTTAGGGGCTGTTTGTTTTGTCTCTTAATGGTTCAATTCAGTGCTTAATCATTCAGATTCAGTATTCAGAGCGTTTGTTTCATAAAAAAGAACCTCTGAATGGTTTAGTTAAGTGCTGAATGGTTAAGAGATTGAAAGATGCTGAATAGAACTGAATGAAACATATATCAAATTTATTATCACCTGAAGTTTTACCTTAATATCCTCTCATTGATAGAGCCTCTTAATGGTTCAGACCTCTTAACCATTCAGTACTTAATGATTCAGATTTTGCCAAGCAGCCCTTAGTATTCATTTTTAGAAATTTAAAGTATCTTAATTACAACGGTATAATATACACTTATTTTGAATATATATATTAAAACATTTTCTCACTAATGTCAACTAGAGTTCACAGGTGCATGCGGTGCATAGGTGTTAAGTGAAAACGAATATAAAAAGCTCATCTTTCATCGTGACCTCTAAGTTATAAATCATTTATAACTGAGGTGCAATGTAATTTATTTTATATAATATATACAAATTCTATTAATTAAAAATAACTTAGTAAACCCTTCGACGTCATCATTTTATTTCAAAAACGTAATTTTGAACATGCATCAATTATCAATATTTCATCCCCCTAGCTTAGTTTCTTTTAAAAACTACGTGGATGTGCGTGAAGGTTTTACAACCCCGTAAATATTAAAAAAATTTATCTTTTTTTAACAGCAAAAAGATACTAAAATATAAAAAAGATGAGGGTAACAAGAAGCTAAAAACCACCAAAAAAAATTTTTTTTTATCAAAAGTTACTATTTTCTTATTTTACATTTTACATATGTTATTATATTTTGAATTTTTCTACGTTTACCTATACAAGTGTAGGTTGTTTAGGCAAATAACCAACACATGTAGGTACGTAAATAAATGAACTTTAGGAATAACTAAATGAACTTTAGGAGAGATGAATAAATGTATTTCTATCAATTTTTAAAATCATAAGCCTTTTAAAGATTGAAAAAATTAGGGATTTAAATAGTTAGGACCTTTCTACTTATCTCGATCGGAAGGCCTTTCTAACAGCGTTAATTTCAAATTAGCTTTTTAAATTCGAAAAAACTTAAAGGTATTAAAAAAAATTTAAGACTAACCGTTGTTGTCAAAGAGATAAAAATTGAAACCGTTAACAATCAATTCAATAGTTGGAACTTGGAACCGATAGAAACCAAAATGTAATAGTTAGGACCAATATATCTTTTTAATTTGAGGTTTTTATAATTGTTATATCTATTTTTAAATACATATTTCACACTTAAAATACTTTGCCTATGAAATTGAAATACAAGAAATTTTGAATTATATATATATATGTGTGTGGTTTTTTTTTTTGTAAATATAAAAAGAAATCACAATAATACAAAGGAAAAAAATAATTGCCCAAGTTGTATTGGGATGGTCCAATTGGTCCTATATGGCTCCTTCACCAATATTGTCATCTTTTTTTCTTCTTATTTGGACCATTCTACTTTCTACATACTAGACTTACAAAAGCAACAGTATCTATATACATATATAATTGCCAATATACAGTCTTGAAGAATAAATACCATAATATTGATATCATGAATCATAACACCACTGTCCTCTTATTGAACAAGATAATGGAAAGCAACTCATTGTACCCTCAAAACTCAACCATAAAAAAAACCCAAAAAACAAAATAAACAAACAAACTTAAACTCTTTAGTTTATTTCAATGAAAATTGGGATCTGGGCAAACAAGGCATGTGCAATTAGATGACTTTTGATAACTACACCATCTGTCCAAATTTGAATTTTGACAAATTGGGATTGACTTTCATTAACAATGAAATTTCCAAGGAAGATATGCACAAAGTATGAAAAGATAAGGAAAACCATGAAAAACCCAATAGGGATGTTTCTTGGTTGAAGGGTTATTTCATACCATGTTATATTCATGTGCCTTGAACATGTGATAATTAACCCGGCCAATTCTTTTATAAAGATATTATTATTATTATTAGCTTCTATCTTAATACCCAAGTCTAGATCTATGCAACTTTTGTGCTCTCTCATGTGCTAAAAAGGGTGTAGAGGAATCTTGACCTACAAATCACACTAATTTAATATTTGTAACATGGTTTTCAACCCCTTTTTTTAATTCTTCACACAATCTTAACCCTAAAGAATGTGCACAAAGTTGCATTCATAAAAAGTAGTACTATTTGGCTTTCCCCTTGCAATAATTAAACCAATTAGTACTTGTAATATTTATTATATCACCATGTTTTGGAAGATATGTAAACTATTATATTATTGACATATGGTTATACCATGAGCGACAAAAAATCTGCTTTTAAATAATCCAAGAAAACATTTGTAAAACTTTCTAGTAAAACAAAGAAAAATTGCAACTATATTTTTATGTGAAATCTTAATCCAAATGAATCTCTTAAAACCAGATCCTGCATGACTACTATATATAACTAGACTTCAAATACTCAATATATCATAAATCATTTTGCAAGAACAACAATTGAAAGAAAAAAAAAGCTTAAGAAACATGTCTAATCTCACAATGATTACTATTTATTAAAAGGTATTTATGAACTATATATAATATCATGGTAGGGGTCTATTCATGAAGTGACCACTTTTATTTTTATTGTTAGTCTAATAAACATATCTTACCATGTCCAATATACTGTATGAAATACAAAAAAATTGTGCCTCACACCTCTAGAAAATTAAATTAATTATATGTTATTCAAATTCAAATACAACTAGATACCAATTTATCAATTAATAATGTAACTATGGGGGCAGTTGGGTCAATCTCTCTCTTAAGTCTTCATATTATATATATATTAGATAAAAAAAAAGTATGATGAAACTAGTATTAAGAATGTAATGATGCACATGATGATATAGTTTAAAGAGCTGGGAGCTCATCATGTGCCCTTGGTCCTATGCTAATGGGGTTCTATTTTTTTGGAACATGGTATATGAGTATGCAATGATGTATGATTGATTTTGATGCATACTGGTAATTGGTCACTGCTAAATGAAAATATGGTAAAAAAAAGCAGCCCTCATGTGACCTATCCCCATAGATCACGTGATCATGCACCCAGGACCCAACCATCACAATCAACCACTACCCCATATCCATAAAGTCTTGGAAGTTTATTTCCCACAATTTGGAATAAAACACAATTAAGACTTTAAGATTTGAGTCATTATAACATCAAATTCAAAGCTTATGTGAAACAATTAAACATTTGGTAGGGACAACCTTGAAAATTGTCTTATAAGTTTAACCTATACTGTTAAATACATAACTACTATGATATTTAAGCGTCCTATAAGTAAGTTTATAATTGTAAAGTTCGATGCAAAAAGTTGATAATTTACGCGAAATGAAAAGGAAAAAGAATAAGCAAAAGGACATGGCAATAAAAGCAAAAGAAGACCTAAAGGATAAGCAAGAGACATGTAAAGGGTGTGGGGAACCAGCCATTTAGTAACATATAATATTAACATAACTTAAAAGACACTAATTCCTTTTCCTAGATAAATTGTCAAGAAATTCGAGGTACATGATAACGTTATCAATCTCTGTAAGATTTCATTGAAACTTGCATATTTCTTTGAATTTATCGAAAGATAAGTTATAACCGGCCTAAATATGTAAAAACTTCACATTCAGTTAATAAAAATTAAGAGAGTATGGGTATGTCTTGAGTTAAAAGAAACTAACGTAAATTACTGATCTAACCCACCTGCAGAAGGAAACCCTTTAACAGAATGAAGTAAATGACACTTACAATGTAGTAGATGAGGGGTAGTTTTGTCAAAATAGGGCACTTTAAGAATGGTTTGGAAGAAAGGTTAAAAGTTAAACAACCCTCCTAAAATTATTTGGCAGAAATCAATCCAACCACCAAATTACCTGCAAAAATATAAATAAAGAAAGAACTTACCTGCAAAAATCTATGTTAAGGAGGATATGCTTATAACAAAAATACAGGCACTTTTGTATATAACTTGCATCACCTGACAATCTCCACATGAAGATACCAGACTCTAGACCCCACATGCATTATTTTGTCCACATGGAAGTGGAAAGCCAGTGCAGATCTGACCCACCCCCACCCCCCACACCACCTCTCAAAATTATGATATATATATATAATGCCAATACTTCTTTCTTGAGTCCTAAACTTTGTCACCAATTAAAATCCCACATGATATATATATATATATAACTACTGCAGCAGCTAATCCCAATTCCAAACCTCTACCAATTCTTGTGACCTCAAAAACAACAACATTCATTTCATCAAGAAAAATAAAAGAGAGAGAAAGAAAGAGCCTAGTAATAAATAACATTCATTTGGTTCTGCACATTCTCTGTACTCCTAGAAACAGGAGAAAGTGGTAAATGCTAGCAAGTTCTTGGAGCTTTTAACCAAGAATTTAAAAAGCATCTTACTTTCTGTTTTGAATTTCCAAAACTGGAAATAAATGTCTACTGAGGTTATGCATACCTTAGAAGAAGATAAACAAGAATTACAGAAGCAATTAGGATGCATGAACGGTTTTTTTCAGCTTTTTGATCGGCGGTATCTACTTGGCCAACGCCGCCATTGCCACCACCACAAGAAGCTACCTCAAGGTGTGTCTGTGTGTGATTTATGTTGGTTTTTTATTTCATTGCAAAATATTGACTATCAACACCTAAAGTCTTCCTTTATGTGGTTAGTATTGTTTCACTGCTTTTAATTGTCATTTAGCAACATGCTATATGGAATTTGAATTATCTATTTTGCCACAACTCTAAATCCAACAGATACTAGTAGCAGGAAACTTATTTGGTAACAGATATGGGTTGACATAATTAGAGAAAATTAAAGAACTTCTTGAGAGAGACGTTAATTATAACAGATACAATATTCTAAAACAAAAAGGTTGTCCACCATGTGTGATACATGAACAAAGTCTGTGTATATGAATATGATGGCACAATCATCTTTAAGTCAAGATGTCAACTTTTAGCGCATTTAACTGTAGACGGGAGGTTAAATTTTTTTATGTCTAACTAATCATTCGGGAAAAAAAAAATTAGATCAAAGGAAACATGTTGAAAGATGGGCCCATTGTATTTTTAATTCATCAAACCTCCTTAATCAATTTATTAATAAAATTACTGAAGCAATATAACTCTCATAGTAATAAATTACTGAAGCAATTTATTAAAAACAATTTAAAAATCAGCTACTGTCAATCACCTTGCCTAATTTAGTAAAAACTAACTATTAAAAAGTAAAAACCATTAACGGTGCTTGGGAAGAAATCATTCTTAACCATAGTTCTAACGACTATGGTTAGCATTTTCCAAGATCAAATATTTAAAGTACAGGAATTAGATATTTAAAGGTTTCATCATTTAATTTATCTGTTTCTTGTTTAGGTCAAGGTAACAACAGCAAGGAGTTTAACAATGCATCAGAGAAGAAACCTAAGGTAAGACAAAGATTTGGATACATAGATTCACTGTAATGAAATTATATTTTGGATATAAGCTAAGTTTTGATAACTTACAGGAGAGAAACGTGAATAATGCTGTGAAAGAGAAACACAGAGTATCAGTTGAATCATCAAGAAACTCATTTTCTTCTTCTTGTTCATCATTAGATTGTAGTAAAAGAGTACAAACCGAATCATCCTCATTTTGCCCAAGTATCGTTTCAGAACCCTCATCTCCAACCTCAAATAAAAAACACGATTCGGTTGTCCCACCAGCTGATATTAGAGATGTAGTTAAGGACTCGATGACAAGAAAACCTCGAGTAGTGTCAGTTAAAACGGTTGTAAAAGATGGACGAAAGGGTCCCACCATGACACACGTCGATTCCCCAAGGCCTTTAGTACAACACCCAAAACCCGTTCCATATGAAAGAAAAGATCAAAACCTTGCTAAGCTTCATGATATTTCAATTATGACTTCAAGGGGAGTCAAAGAAGTGAAAGATACATCAAGATATTCATATGATGGAAGGGAATCACCGTATAAACTGAAATCAGTTTCAAATATCAAAGACCGCCCGAGGTTTTCCTTGGATAGCAAGCAAAGTTCATTGAGGAATAGAACACATGTAGTTGACCAAAGTCAAAACCCTGAGCCCGGAAGTAACAAAAAACCACCATCAAGTTTAGTGGCGAAGTTAATGGGCCTAGAAGTTTTAAAGTGTGAATCCTTGAAGATTAAACCCTGTTTGGATGAAGAATCATTTTCGGTCTCAAGATTATCAAGAAAACCAGTTTCACCCAGGGTTAACAATGCATTGACAAGAATTCCACTGGAACTAGCTCCATGGAAGCAGGAAGTCAAACAACCGGTCAACAAGAAAGCTCGTGATGGCTGCCAATCTGTTTATGGTCAAATTGAGAAGAGGTTGACCGAAGTTGAGTTTAAAACATCCGGTAAGGATCTCAGAGCTCTTAAACAGATACTTGAAGCAATACAGAGAACAAAGATGAGGTTAGAGAATACATGCCCCCACAACAGTGTCACTAAACCAGCTGATGTAACTTCAGACTCTATGGTGCTCACAAACCGTCAAAAGGTTGAGAAAGTCAACCTCGGCAGGGGACGTGCTAGAAGCCCAAAACCCACAGAAAAGAAATCAACTGGTAGGACTAAAAAAGCAGTGTCGCCTTCACCGACAACAGAGTATGTGAATAGAGAGAGTAATTGCAATTCAAGAAATTCAGAAACTGTGAGCCCGAGACTTCAGAAGTCAAAAATCAAGAAGCAATCAAATGGAAAGTTGAGTGTATCAAACTCAAAAACCAGGGACCAATCACGTAGGGAAAGCTGTAAAATAAATCATCTAAGTGAACAAGGTGACACTAGTTCCTTCCCATCAGAAAGTGATGCTAGTGTTGCTTCACAGAACGAGACAGAAGTCATGAGCAGTGACTGGATTCACGAGCACAAGGTAAGTAACAACAGTTAAATTAAATCCTTAGCATTATTGGAGTTAATAACTAGTCCTTAACACGTTTTATCTTTTATTTTCCAGAACAAAATTGCAGAAAGGTTAATGGGGTATAAACCAACTGCTGAGCAACCCAGTCCTGTGTCGGTTCTTGATTCATTCTACACAGAAGATACACCATCTCCAATCAAAAAGATATATTATCCTTTTAAAGGTACATTTCTTGTTATTAGAGCAGAGTGGATAAAAACATTGAACGAGAATAGATAAATACATGGAGCCATAATAAAACTAGAATTACGCACATAATATTTTTAGTCACCTTAGCACACTTGCATTTGCGAAATGCTGACCTTTTCTCGTAGCTTTCCGTAGATACATCAGTTATGTAAAGTCTTGAGTTGCCTAGCGCAAAAAATTAATTACTTAAGTCAGCACATCAATAAGGGAATAATATATGAACATCCTAGAGGTGGCCAACTGACCATTTACTTATGAATGAGTGGATTTGGGTTATGTTTTCTATCTCTATTGGGTCAAGCAGGTCAGTTATAATTTATTTAAAAAACACGTTGAGTGCGTTAAACGAATCCAATGTCACGTAAGTATATGTTTAATGCATATATGATACAAACTCCTAAAATGTTGTATGTAAAAAAACATGTGAAACTAATATAGTTATTGTATTAACACTGAACAAACTAATCATTTATAAAATTGGGAAAAGAAGTGTTTCATTTCAACCCGACCCGTTTTGGGCCTTAAACAAATTACAGGTTTTGACCTCCCCTGCCACCTCTAGAAAATCCATAAGCTTTAACCAGTTTTTTTACATGTGGAAATAGCAAACATCTTCTGTACTGTAGTACCATTACCACACTAATGACTCTTGCTGACGAGCTTTAAATTTTTCTTCTCTCAGATGGCGAAGAATTATGCTTTGATGAACAAGAGTGGAGTCAAATGGGCATCAATAACTTGGTGAGCAGCACAGAATTAAATCAGTTGAGTCCCAGGTTCAGCAACACAAAATTTGAAAACATAAAGCAACTTGTTCATCAAATCAAAATACTAGACTCCACCAACGATGAAGCCACCGTCAATCCACATGAAGACATAAATGAAGACCATATGTACATCAAGGAGATACTGTTAGCCTCGGGTTTTCTGAAAAACCTCGACTGTGCCACCACAATAGCTCACCTATATCCAATGGGCAGCTTGATCAACCCTGAATTGTTCAACATTTTGGAGAAAACCAAAGAATGCACCTCAAAACCCAAGAAAATGAAAAGAAAAATGATATTTGATACCATGAATAATATTCTTGCTCAGAAATTAGCCAGATCAGCGTCTTCTGGACTATGGACAAGCAAAAGAAAAGCGGAAATTATGAACGGGGAGAAGCTTCTAGAAGAACTGTGGTTAGAAATAAACAATCTCCTAACTAATAAAGCCAGTGATCCATATGATGAAGTAATGAACATCATAAGCGAAAACGTGAATAAAAATTCAGAAGATTGGGATCACAAGTGTTACGAGCTTCCAGCTCTGGTGTTAGATATAGAACGTCTTATTTTCAAGGATTTGATTAGTGAGATTGTGAATGCTGAGGTATCAGGTCAACAACAATGGCACGGGAGCCACCGTAGGCAATTATTTCTCATCTAGAAGTTCACTATTGTCGATCAAAATCAAGTTTTTTTTCCTAATTGTTGCTTAGTATATCAACTGATTAGTGAAATAATATATCTGTTTCAAAGTAAAATTGTAATTTCAACTGCTGCATATATACCTAATATACGAAATCAAGTAGCATTGTGTACAAATCAAAATCCCTCTTTTGATCCTGTGTGATTGTCGTGAATAACGTTCATGTTGACTGAAAATTTACATACTAAAAGCTATCTATACAACAGAATTAAGCAAAGCTGAACGTACCAATTCTACCAACCTATTATCGATTATCAGAGCTTCCGATCTTCTCCCGCTTCACCTTTCTTGTCGGAGAAGTTGTAGTCAGTTAAAATCCAATTTTTCTTTTTTATATTAAAAAATCAATTTAAAATTATTATTTTTAATTATATTTAATTTAATAATTTCATTGGATCTGTATACACATGTGACTAATCATTCATTTATAATAAAGTGGTATGATGACTTGAGTTTTCTATAAGAGACATACTAGTGTTATTTTTTATGGATATTAGCAATGGAGTTCGTCTCAGGCTACCACTTGTCTTCGTGTTTGAGCCTAAAGGGTTTTACATATCATGGTTAAAGGTTCTTGCTATGTTTTTTCCGTGGAACTGTTGATTGACAAGTTTCGAGTTTGATTAACTTGACCCGTAAGGAGGGTTGTAGTGAGTCTCCGCTGCGTACGCAGTAATGGAGGAGCCCCATGCCAAAGAAAACACCTATTGGTGTTAAAGACGAGGTTTCGATCTCGGTCCTTACACCTATGGGTGTTTCGGTTATAGGACGTTGCACCAACTGTCGTGCTAAAAAAACACATGTGACTAACATATTTATCTTATTAATTTATTTTATAGGGCTAAATGCATATTTTCCCCTCCAAAACACTTTAAATGCATATTTATCCAGTCAAAAAAATGAATTGCATATTTCTCCCTATAAACAACTTTAATTTGCAAATATACCCATTTTTAATAAGGTCATTTAGTTAACATTAATTGGGTATATATGCAATTGATTTTTTTAATTAAAGAAATATGCAATTATGAAATGTTTATAGGGATAAATATGCAATTAAATCTATTTTAACAGAAAATCTAAAAAAAGTACTCCGTAATAACATTCTTAATGTTTCTAGTCATACTCAACTAAATAAACTAGTTATTTGTTCACTTCGGAAAACATGAACACTAGAAAATTAATGAACTGAATATATTTACACGACTCCAAATAAAAGATAAAGCAATACATTTCAAAAAAAAAAAGATAACGATGCATGTTTAACGACCTGAGTCGAGATCACTTGGTTCAAAATTGTTATTTTAAAAACTATGCTCATATTTTTTATTTTTTACTTAGTTTCTCACTTAAAATTGTCACATGACCAGACGTATATAATTTATTTAAATAATGTCATAACTTTGGATTATAACTTATATTATAATTTATATTAGTTACGGTAGACTTTAATTCAAATGGGATATTTGCGAGCTAATGAGTGAGTTAACAAGTGAGTCATAAGGCAAGGAGGTTGGCTTGGGCATACTCCACTTAAAAACCAAGCCGAGCAGAGCTTGGTCCTCTTATTTTTTAAGTGGCGCCGTTATTTTTAAGAACTGATTTTGAACGGATTATTTTTTAAGTGGCATATGCATATTTGGTTTTTTCTCATCAGATTTTTTTTTTAAATTGCGTATAACATTTCTTTATTTCACTTTTTGTATATGACTAGTACATTCAATCCTCAAAGCTATCAGCTTGTTAAGTCACGGGTCGGGTCACGTGTTGGTTCATGACTTGAGATGTGAGTCAAATTATGGGTTGGGAAGTGGTACGGTTTGGTTTATGGGCTGGCCGGGTCATGATTTGAGAAGTGGGTCAGGATATAGATCGGTTCATGGGGTGGATGTAATAAAAATGAGGTCCTTGATTTTTGTTCCTTTGTAATGGTCTGTTTCATTACATTGACAAACGAAACACCCTCTTTTTTAATCACTGGTTCATTCCAATCCGCCTTTAATTCATGCATACCAAAGACTTCCAAAGTTTAACGACCAAGATCCATCACAATTTTAGAAAGACATATGCCGCACATTGTTTACCACAGGTCTATATATCGTAATGTGTTTTCTGATCATAGGTATTATATGTAAACACCTATATATAACAATTTATTTAAGGAAAAAACAAAAATGCAGATGCATACGCTCATGCTGATCTTGCTAGCTAACATTGATCAAACAATTTTGTTGGGTTACACTTAAAGAATGGGAAGAATTGGTATAAAGTTATTTTATCATGAATTAATATAAATATTGTAGCATATAAGTACACTACGTACGTACAAAAAAAGTGATCGAGTTTAACAATCAACATGGTGATTGGAACCAACACTTTCATCAAAACAATCAATTAAACTCTATAGATCGAGATCCTTATAATGTTTCTCCTTTTTCAGGATTTAATTATCTATCACGCAATGAACTCAAGAACCTATCATTACGTCTTCTTATTCATTCGGTACACACGGATGCTTTGCGTATGAACATCAAAAAAGAAATAAGCGTGCACTAGCTCATTTGTTTAGTCCATGCCCAGCATCATCTTCTGAAGAAAATAACTTAGGGTTCATGCTCAAATGAAATGGAGTGAAATTAGCACTACTTGATGATGTAGAAGAACTCAACATTTGGAAATTTAGTTGTTTTGGATCAAACTGATCATCACCGGCTCTATGATCATGTGAAGGGAAATACGATTGTGTTTGTGGTGGTGATCCAAGAGAAGGATACAGAAGATCAGTGTCATGATGTTGATCACGTGACACTGATCCGTAGCTTCCAAATCGCGATAACGACAAATTAGAGGGATCCCATTTGAGAAAGGAACTATTTGGGACAACATTGTTTAACAAACATGGCAAATTAGAAGAGTTATTAGATTGAATGAATGTACCATGATGGTCATGCTTGTTTCTTGCATCTTCTTGATCATATCCTTCACAACTTTTGCTAGTTTCGTGCGCAATATTGGATCTAGATCTTTCTGGATTCCAGTAATCTTCAGGAAAGAAACCATTAGCACTCGTTTCTTGCGAAGAAGCATTCATCATTGCTTGATTATTTTGTCCAAAGAATATTCCTGGTGGGATTTGAAGAGGAGGGAGTTCATCAATATCATGTTTGGCTGCATCAAGCAACCAATCTACCGCTTTGCTAGGTTGGTTGAGTCCTAAACGCACTAGTACAGAAGTGAATAAATAGTGCGTGAGGAAAATATTTTGGTGCAGTTTTGGGTTATACCCCGCACTAAATTGCAAAAACATATATCATTATCGTTAAAAGTTCTTAAAAAATGTGCG
>JAOYNQ010000013.1:4175124-4187261 GCA_026259685.1 Tagetes patula
GTTCGGTTTTTTTGGGTTCGGTTTGTCGGTTTTTTGGGTTTCGGATCGGTTTTTTCGGTTTCATGCTCACCCCTAATGGCATCATTTTAACCCTAAAGGACATAGCTATGAAGAGCCCAGTGGTATCTTGGACTACTTCTTAACTTTCGTTACGAAATACAATTTTCACTGGTAAGGTATTAGAATACTATTTTTTTCTTAATGTTTTAAGTATCAGGATACTTCTAAAAAAATTTATGATATCCTTAAGCGAAAATTTTCTCATAGGATACCCCTGATATTTGGTTTTAAAACCGTTAATGTTTAGTGATATTGTATATTTGTATTTAAGTTTCTCAAGTTCTGACATGATACAAAAATAAGATAGAAGGCAACATGAAATTTATTATTTTAAGTCTGATTTAGTATGTATAGACTTGGATAAAGTCCAAAATCGATATCAAACACACAATAATTAAGACTAAGTGCAATGTAAACACATTTTATTATATATGGAAAATAGACTCTAACCACAATACAAAAAACTCATATATCTAATATTTTATATATGGCGTTAACCACCTTTGTGTTAAACAACAATGCTAAAACTAGTCTAACTAGAATTATATTTACTTCCTAATTAACTCTTAACTTTGAGAAGAAAGACACATGTGTCTAATCTGTTGCATTTTAGAACATTTTTTCACCGACTTGAGCTTCAAGGTATATATAGACCCATTGAGCACATAACTCACGCATGGCTTTAATTGGAAGTAGGTTCAACATATATACTTAGAAATTTATTTAAGTAACTAAAATTTATGGTGGGTATAAACATAATCAACTAACTATAACTAGTAAGGATTACTTTTCTTTTTCAAAGTTACAACGTGTAAGTGAAAGAATTGTCTTTTCAAAATGAAGTTTGATTGTACATTGTTATATATCAGTGTCTCTTGACTCTTCAAAGTTCAAACGGCTAGGCAACATCTATGAATACACATCTTTTGTCTTTATAAATAAAATAAATTATGATTGTTAATCGGTAACCATCAACCAAAAGATCATTACACTTTAAACTGTCACCTTTCGATAACTCAACCCATAGCCATTCTATCATTGAAAAACCAAACTCTTGCAAACCAAGCAATTTTATGTTTCTTTTTTGGCTTTTCCTAAGGCTCAACCAATAAACATATACAGTTATTTCTATGTTTCTTTTTAGGCTTTTCATGGTGCTATGCTATCATTGTACAACCTACTTATATATATATTTTTTCTTTCTTAAACTTTTTTTAATTAGGTAACTTAATTTTAGAAATGTGTTATAATCGTAAGTAATTAACTTGGATAACATTTAAATCAAATTATAATTAAAAAAACATTTTTTTCCCATTAATTTAAACTTTTTGAACTTTCTAAAACTTTTTAAAATGTTTCACAATAAAAAAATTTCACATGATTGAAACATTAAGTTATCTATTTGAAAAAACAAAATCTATGATAAAACCTTATTTTTTTCAAAAAAGAGCATTAGTTGTATTATCGATAGTTTTGGTCCAACATTCATGGCCCTATGTGGCTGTTTGAGATTGCTTATTTAGAGCAACTTATAACTTATTAATTTTTGGAAAAGTCAAAAGGAGGATAAAATGTGTTTGACAAATTATAAGTTGTAAGGGGAAAAGTTAATAAGTCAGTACTGCCAGAAGTTAAAAGGAAAAAAAATAAACAATCCCAAACATCCCCTATATTCGGGCACACATGGGTTCAAAATTTATAAGGTATTTGAACAAAAATTTGCACACCTCATGTGATACCAACATCCATCAACAACTCAAGTTTTATGATAAAGGTTCAAAATTTAAACATAATAGCAATAGTGTAAAACAATTCCTAGACACTTACATTTTTAAACTAGGTTATAAAAGAATTTAGATTATAGAGTTGAATCGTTGACCTAGAAGAGTTTGTGAGGCCTGATAATTAGCTAGAGTTGTACATTTTTGGAGTTCTGCTCTAATCAAGATTCATTTTGCCATTAGGCCAATTTCTTGATGCTCAAGTATAAAGACATCTTTATACAGACTAAGAAATTAGCAGTTAAAACTTAAAATACAAGCAATCACCTACAGTAGTTTCAAACAGCCCAGAAAGGTTTAGAAGCTGGCAATGATTTTGTCTCTTCATCGTCATCATCATCGTCGTTTCCATACTCCATAAGACTGATTAAGGTATCTGAAATGGTTTGGCTTAAAGAGTCAGAAACTCACAATTACATTAGCCTAGTGGTAAAAAGGGGCATTTTAGGCGAGTTTGTAAAAGACAAAATTTTGGTTCGGGTAAGTCAGGTTGGTTGACCACTTGACCAGAGACATCTTTTGTCCAAATTCTTTTTTCAAGAAGTTTAATGCCAAATGTGATTACAAAGATAAAATAGTGTTACATGAATAATCTACTTTCTGTATGCGTTAAAACTAAACTTCATGGGCGAACTTTCCACCCTTTTGACCTATTTTGGCTTTCTTAATCATCCCATTTGGCATGTTGGAGACAAAACATAGTCCAAATCAACCCATTTATTAACAAGGTAAAAATGTCACCTCTAAATTTAGCATATTGCAAGTGGTTAAGATTGTAAGCTTACCAGGCACTGATTTGGTTTCTGGTTTGGAGGTGCTGTTCACCTCCACCTTTGTGACAGAAATGGATGATTCGGATCTTGAAGGTTTTGGGGCTGGTATCCTTGAAGGAGGCGGGGGCATGGTCATTGAAGAAGGGGTCGGGGGCATGGTCCTCGAAGAAGGAGGTGGGGGCATGATTCTTGAAGAGGGGGGCGGGGGCATGGTCCTGGGAGAAGGGGGTGGGGGCATGCCATCGGACGTTCGGTGGACCAGCTTCTTTGGAGCTGGAATTGATGATTTCACCTCACTTGGTTTTAAGATTCCTGATTCCTGTGGCAAGTCATAAGCACAAATCCAAAAGGGTTCTCAATGATAAGTTATTTGACAAGAATTAAAAGTCAATATAAATCTTGATAAATATGCAAGCACGGCCTAAAGCAGAGAACCACATGAAATTGATCTCCAATGGAATTGTCTGGTCAAATGTTGCATGCACATATGACATGAAATGATGCAAAGTTGAAGCATAAACAGAGACACCTTTCATAGTATCTAATAAGAAACAACCTTTCGCCACCATTTTTTTCAGCAAATGTCCTAGATGTGCAACTTCAGTCAATTTACTTTTGAATGGTCAAGTTGGTATGTTTTATGTTTAATTAGTAAACAAGGTAAAAAGATAAGCTTAAAAGAAAAAAGGCCAAACGGGCCGAAAGTGGCTCATATCTTAATGTATCAAATATTCTAAATCATTTTACTAAAAAAAGATCATCGTTAACAGAATATAACTTAGGTGAAAATATTAATCATGCTAATTTCTAGAAATTTTGCTTATAAGCAAAAGAAAATTTAAGTTGAAAATGTAAGATAACGGGCGCATTCACACTTGTAGCCATTGCATTTTCAGATAAATAATTAACCATGCTTTCAGTGAACTAAATTAGTAAGTCCCAGTTAAAATTTGATAGCACTAGCCACCAAAGCAGCAACAGCCTGAGGCCTCCTATGCATTTAAAAACCCTGTGAAAATACACATGTGCAACACACAGGTCCACTATCAGCTGTAAACTTCATACAAGGTCAGAGAAAATACCTGTAATATAAAGTAACAAAAGTCAGAGCCAAAATAATACCAAGGATTATATATTAACTACAGTAATGTGCAAGTGCAAAAGAAATATACATGCGTAAAAAGAAAAGCAGAATCTTATTTTATCCATTTATTACCCTACATTCGTTTGTTTTGTTCAAATGAAAACCAACAAATTTAAGACAAAAGAACTTGATTTAGCCCATTTGTTACCCAATTCTAAATATGCTCAGAAAACCTTAAACGTATATAGCTAAATGCAATAAAGATTGTAACAAGAACATGGCTTTTCGCATAGGCTGCAACTAGAACTGGCACTTCATGTTTCAACCTAGTAGGTTGCTTTGGGTTATTTTATATTTTTAATGGGTCAAACTTCTAAATATACATACAAGGTTAGAGCACAGATACCTGATGTGTTTTAACAGGCCCTTCCTGGAACTTGCGTTTGTGAGGGGGTTGTTTTTCCTTCTCAGAAATGGTGCTTGCCGTTGTGTTTCCATCTTTTTGACTAACAGAAACTGTAGAAGTGATAGGAGAAGTTACTTGCTTAAGGACCAAGGCAACTTGTTGCAACGGAGTTGCTTGTGGATAAATCCCACCATACCCGTTATAGCTTGTACCATGTGATACAACAGTGGTGGTGCCAGGGTATGTAACCATAGAAGTTGCTGGAGTTCCAATCACTTCTGAAGTCAATGATACTGAGCTGGAAGTTAACTTGGCAGTGGTTTCCAACTCAACAACTGGATTCGGGGGCCCTGCCAGCAACTTCTGTGGTGGTGGGACAGCACCATAAACCTTAACTGACGATACCCTGTGACAGTGAAATGGAAATCATAAATAATGTTTTTTTTTTTGTCAAAACAAAATGTAACTATTCATGCTCATGCACAGCCTGACTACCTAGAGGCACCACATTCTGCGCATATTGTATCTAGGAGATTCTCAGCCAGAAGTTTTGCATGTTCAAGGCTTTTAGGATTACTACTTGACAAAAAGAGATGTAGTGGCTGTTGTTCTGCAAATGAAAGAAAAGGGAACCGAAAAACTTACATTTTTTAAAACAGAAACAAAAAAACAACACAAAAGTGATATAAACACTACCTTCAGCATTTGCTTTTAAATTTCCTGAACCACGCCCTCTTAGTAACACTTTTGATCCTGTTTCATTCATAATGTGATTTACATACTGATCCTGCATGTACAAAACCCAACCAGAAGCAACAAAAAAGAACTCTCCCAATCGTATGGAGATGTCAGGGAAAGCTTCAAAATTAGAATTTTTCAACTTCATGGGTAATAGAGGCTTTACTAAAAAGACTAGAAAGAAATAACAGAAATGAATAATTAATACTTTAAAATCACATGACAAACATTAGAGAAGCTCACATTTGGTCCACGAATACGCGCAGTGATGTTCAAGGAGGGATCTGGTTCAAAGCCCAAGAACACACATGTGCTAAAAGGTTGAGCCACCTAACAGACAACACAATATAAAGCGTTTAGTGTCAACGATTTGTTCAGTGCATCCTTTAAAAAATCATTAATTGACATTTCACCTTTAATCCATTGGTTAGAGGACCCTGCTTCAAGATTTCCTCTACCATGGCAGCTGCCTGATCAACTGCTTTTATCCTATCCACTGTTGTTTCCAACTACAGTGACAAACCAGATAATGAATTTGCTACATCATCATCCATAAGGAAAAGACAACATCAACATACCAAAAAAGACAGCAACTTCCCAATAGAAAAATTTAGAGTAAATTAAACTGTTGGTCCTTGTGGCATGACCACATTCTGAATGTCATCCCTAGGCCCTAGCTTTGAGAAATTACAGATTTAGTCTCAACTGTTTTGTACTTTGTAATGTGTTTGGTCCCAAACACTAACTGACGTTGAAATTAACTGTTACATTGCTGGTAAATGACTATTTTACGCTTTTACAATTGAGTAACAGACAAATAACCCCAACCCCCTCTTTTCCCGATATTCCTTACATTTCCATAGTTAGAGAAGAAAACTAAAATATGATCATACTACAGGGACCATCCGTGTAATTCAGTCAAGAACATATATGAAGACTTTGAAAGTTCACATTGCAATCTAAACGACTAAGCTTAAATGCCTACTTTTTTTAAGAGAATGTAGCTTTTAAATAAACTATAAACTTTCTAAGTGTGTCATCTTTAAATCCTATATTTAAGAATTGTCAAGATTGTATTCCATCTTAACCTCAATAATTTCTTGCCATCAGTGACATAAAAGTTTAAAAGGGCACACCAAGAAATATATAATCATTAGGCCAAAAAAATATTAAATACATGCAGTTTTAGACTTTTTTCTATAAAGTTCAAGGAATATCAAATGCTTTTCTGTTATTAAACAAGTCATTAGGTCAATATGAAGATTAACTTCATGAACACTGTTTTCCAATGAGCTTACGGCCTCACAGAATATGAAGCAATACCTGTCAAACACTGGATCATGTGAAGAATGGAAGACAGTATGACTGTATCTTGAACATTATCACATATATGGATTCATATCCGTAATTATATGACTGTAATTAGAAAAATGAACTCCTAAATTTAGACAACACATCGGAATTTGGACCCTCGTTTACTATGGTTGGTTAGCTATAAAAATACGCCAATAAAGGCATGTAAAAACTCCTGAATCATGAAAGCCTCTATCCTAAACCAGCAGTGGTCTGCAAAAAATATAACATACATACGAGTTCCTGTCTGCAACCATTTACTACATCAAATTATCTATAGAATAATAAGCATATTACGACTTCTATTAAATTTCCTTCGCTTTACAAATCACGTGTTTTCACCCAAAGTATCCTGTCAACCAAAACAGATAGACTGGAAAATGAAAAGGAAAACTTACATGAGTACCGGCTGAAATGTGAAGATATAATGGTTTTTCACCGTCAGATGGTGCGTTTGGTGGCCGATATTTACCCCTGCAGAAGTTATTCAGTATCAAAATAAGGAAGACAGGAAAAAAATAAACTTAAACTGAGTCATTTACCTAGTTATCACTATAGCACCAGTGCATATCTGAATCTGTACATGTTAGAAAACACATTAAGTGTTGGATACCAAACTTTTAAATCTAATTCTACCCAAAGGAAGACATCATGTATATCTCTGTTAATTTGGCTCATTAATAACTAAACTACACAGAGAATGTAGATTAACCTCCTCTTGTGTTTGTCGTTTTGTGAGCCTGTAACGAACAGACGACTCTGCATCATTTATGACAATTTCTCGTGCAATCAACTCCTCCTGAATCTTTGGCTACAAAACAAGTGCTCAATTAATGCCCTTTTACAATAACAAAGATGAACAGGTCATATTCTTCTATCATGACTAGTTATGGAAGAAGCCAAAGACCATACACGTGTTCCTTTATAAGCAAAATCATATAGCGAATAAAGTCTAAACTACCATAATGAGCAAATGTTGATTGCATTTCTATGTTTAAATTAACTTATATCGGGCATATCCTAGAACTCAAGTTACACTATATGTTACAAAAACAACAATTATAAACACCAAAAACCCCTTATTGTATCTTACTTGAACCTTTTGGGCCAGCAAGGAAGCATGCTGCTGCATTGAAGGCGTGATAACAACCTGCTGTAAGTTTCCATAACAAGCAGTAAGAGGATTCATCAAAGAAGCAGTAGAGACCGGCACAACACCGGGATGCACGGTCCCAATAAAAGCCCCTACGTTGCCCATGGGAAGAATTCCAGGAACTGCTATTCCGGCTGAAACCAACGACTCAGCTGGCTGATCCCACTTTCTCTTTTTCCTGAAAAGAAACAATCCATCAATACCACCCCACTCATCGATGCTAAACACGAGAAAACTTGCTTAAAAAATCAACACGTGTTAATCCCTTTTGCTTTTGATAAATTTGGTTTCCTAGCCGTGCAGTCTGTGAGTTTTTTTAGCAGGTAGTGCATAGTAATTTTTCGGCCCTAAGACCCAAAGCTTTGCTTTTAGTACAATCAGGTTTGCTATGGAACTTTGTTGTAAAAACATTATTATGTAGTCGGTGATTAACAATACAGTGATGAAATAGATATTTGTGGTGCAAATTGATACGATAGCCATAAACAGATATAAAACCTTGATAACAGTTAGCATGGAGACGATGCAATAGCCGTAAATGAATAACATTTTATGGACATTTTGAGAAATTAAACGAGTATGAAATCGGATACCTTTGTTTCGTGTTCGATGAATCGGTTGCATCTGTCGATTCAGGCATCGAAACCCTAGATCGATCGTCTTCCGTCATGCCAATTGAGGGGATGTTGTTGCTTAATTTATCTATCAACAAACAGGATTTATCGATTTTACGTTTCAGGATATGAACTTCGTTACCAAACAATTGCTCGTTTAATTACACGATCGTGCTTTGGTTTATGTGTGTATCGCATTTGTGCCCTTTACTTCTAAAAGTTGCATTATAACCACCTAAAAGAACCAACTAACAATACGTTAAAGAGGAGGCCAGGAGGGTGAATTATATGTCCAACTCTATTGTTTGTTGGACCTTACTGAAATTGCCCATAACGGGAAGGAGCTTCAATGGTATACGGGTCATTGTCGATCGATTGGCAAGAGTTTAGAGTTTTGCGTGTCTGAGAATATACCATTTGTAGTGTATAGGGTGATGTCAAGACGAGGTAGTTTAGATTGTATTAGATTGAGACATACCATTTATTATCAAATAAGGAAAAAACTTGATGGGTTTGTATCATGTATTACTCATAGGGGGCCTATTAGAAGCACTGGTAAGTTGGTCAATCTCGTGTCAAGATAGAGTGTATATTGTTGCGAGTTCTTGGGGTGAGCAAAAATGGGAACCGCTAATCGACAAAACCAAACCAACAAACGACCAAACTGAAAATCATTAACCGAGCCATTGGTTATATATGGTTTCGGGTTTGTATCCTTAGTTAACTAAATTAATCTAAATCGAACGGAATTGTTCATATATCCATGTATTTCAAAAGCAAATAAACATAAGTCATTTTTCAAACAAAATAACACATCCGACTCTATTAATCAAATATAACTGAATATAGAGTCATTCAACTTAAGTATGGTTATAGCACATAAAAACCACATATTAGTCTACCTGTAATTAAATATGACTCAGTTATACACGTTATGACACATTACAATTAGATTTTTCATAAAAAGCACATTTAACCGGGATCACAAAGGACAAGTGCTTATTGTAAATGATATCCCAAGGCACCAACCCACTCACATAGAGTCAAGTTGATCCATGGCATTTGAATCATTATTTTGTATCCATTCAATAAAACTGTTAAGATTTCCATGCGAGCAACCCCCTTTACTAACGGTAGTCATAACCTTTTCTTTAATATCCAATGCGTTAACTTTGTACGTTTTGTCATTCAGCAACAGCTCCACCTTAGTTTTGATTTCATCTCGAGGGATGATTCCCGCTTCATCTTTCTCAAACCCTAATCCAGTCCTCCAGATATCACAAGTGTAAGTCGCGTTGTGAAATTGGTCAGAAAAGTAAGGCCAACACAAAAACGGCACTCCATTTGTGACACCTTCTAAAGTAGAGTTCCAACCACAGTGACTCAAGAAACATGCCACAGATGGATGAGCCAAAACCTTCTGTTGTGGTGCCCAACTCACGATTCTTCCACGAGAGCTTATTCTTTTCATAAATCCATCTGGGTAGTTAGTGGTAGTCTCCTTGGTCATACCCGGTCGTACCACCCACAAGAATGGTCGGTTGCTAAGTTCAAGGCCAAGAGCTAGTTCTTCAAACTGAGTTTGGTTGAAAATAGTGAAGCTTCCAAATGCAATATAAATGACTGAACATGCTGGTTGTTCATCAAGCCAAGCTAAGCAAGTGGGATCTTCTTGCCAAAAGTGACCTACTTGGTCACCTAGTCGGTTGCTTGCTAGAAGAGGGCCTATAGGCAACAACTTGGGGTACAAGTTAAATGCTGCAACCTCTAGGTCAAGACTTGAGTTGCATAAAAACCATTCCGTCAATCTAGAAGCTTCAACGGCCTGTACTACAAGTTTAAAAAAAGCTTCTACAGTATCCACGTCCGCAAAACATGCCCAAGCGAGGTTAAAAGGTTTTATGGGTGGCATGGTGTCAGACAATTGAATTATCTTATCATTTAGAGGCACACCTGCAAGGAAACAAAGTCAAAGGTTCAAAAAAGATTAAATGAAAATCTTAAAGTACATATACTATTATCAAGAGCAGATGAATTGAGTAACATATGTTTAAGTTAAAATGGACCTTCCAACTCCTATTTTTAATTCATTTCTTTCTTAAAAATATTGTAAGTATAACCCCAAATGAAACACACCTGGGTTGAAACTTACACCTAGCTCTAAGATAAAAGATCATATGTCTCACCATTCTTGTTTATGATCCCATCATCAATCAGTTTTTGAATGGATAGCACGGAGGCCAGTGTAGCAACTGAGGCAGGCCAGAAGGCCGCTCGTCGAATTCCCATCTTCTTTGCCACTTCTATGGCCCATCCCATGCAATCATCAGCAATAACACAAGCAACTTTACGTCCCTCTTCTTTGTTAATCGTCTCTATTAGCTCTTCAAGTTTGCCGGGCATGGTTTTTAAGATTGACAATGTCAACTTACAAAGGTCACTCCTGTCCTCCCATGGTTCTAACCCATCAGGGATTGAAACCATCCGAATCAGATCCCCAAAACCATCTTTATCTAAACAATTGCTCGTCACGAGCTTGTGATTAACCTCCGTGTTAACAAACGTAACTCTGATTCCTTGCTCGACTAATCGTTGAGCAAGCTCCATTATAGGAATTACATGGCCTTGTGCGGGATAAGGTATTACTAGAACATGAGGTTTCGCCATGATAGATTAGTAAGTAGTTTTTTAAAGGAATATTAATAAATTGTTGATGCTTCTATACTTGATTGTCATCTCATTTTATAGAAAGACTCATCAGCCTTGTAGCTTTCAATTATCTGTCTCTTCCCAGTGTCTTGATTTCATGCTTTTTATATTTCAGGACCACATAACATATCTCAAACATGACTTGATGGAACTTATAACATAATTTTTAAATACTTGTGTGGTACATATGAACCCTAAAAAGCAGTTATAGTTTAGAAAAACTGCCCGATTGGTACAACGCGTGAACCATTGAGATCAATGTTAGTTATCATTGTAGTTGAAAACTTACCAGAAATAAGGACAATTCTAGAGATAGTGTACTTCTGAGTTCTGACTTGAGACACAACTACAAATAAGTGCCATGTTTGTTGACTTTTAGGCTTGCCAGCTAGCAAGTGAATTCGATGCATGATGGTGATAAACGATACAAATGAACATTTATGATAGAGAAAAGCGTCGAAAATTTATCGACCATTGCATTCAAAATCACAATGATCGCAAAATACTGTTACTATCCGGTGGCAAAACAACCACAAAATTTACAACTACTTAAAATTGATTGCAAACCTTTTACAAAGTTAGTGACCGTTTCCACCGGGTCGTTAATTAAACATTGAAAAAAATAATTACTTTTAATTGCAGTCACAAAAAAGTGGTAAATAAATAATCCAGTGCAAAAATTTTAAAATCCAGCATTCGCAAGTTAGCGATTCATTTGCATTCTAAATCAAAATGTCGCAAGATACTGCTACAATCTCGTGGCAAAACAGTCGCAACGTTTACTAGTGCTTCAAACCAGTTCGGAAACTAGTGATTGTTTTCACTAGCTACAATTTTTTTTCTTCGAACACTTAGCATACCATCACTTCAGAGTTTCTACCGTGTTTCAATGTAGCCTACCTAAAACAAACTTAGATAAAAGACATTCTGATGCAATCGTCTTGGATCAGTTCCTATGACATGGAGACCGAGTCTTAATTTATTACTTACTTATATTATATTTATGTTTGTTCTCCGTGTTTTAATCTGTTTATCTTTAGCTAAAGTAAATTGATAAAAGTTAGGATTTGGAAGTGATTGAAGATATTTTAGCAGTATGCTTAGAGTAATGATCCTAAAGCCTTAAGTTTGATAAAAACAAGACTAGTTTCCAGGCACTATACTATTGTCGTGACACATGTTGGTTGTTGTAAGCGTTTGTTTTTTTATTAGGTGGTTCAGTTGTTCACACATGTCACTACAATTAAGTTAGTTAAATCAGATGATACTATTCCGGCCAGCAACTTGGCTGAATTTTGTGTTTGATTATATATGAATGTACCTAGTTCCACATCCTTTACTATATATAGATACCACAAATGTGACCTATTAGCTAGCCTTTAGTTATTCTATTGTCAACAAGCTAGACTAAATTAATGAATGCAGTTATATACTTGCTTGTAGAGTTGTAGAACTATTAACCATGA